>JAULKM010017366.1:0-14416 GCA_032355605.1 Rubia tinctorum
GAAAATCCCTCTTCTTTGTGGACGACCCCGACTTACCACTATCTACTTAATTGTATTTAGTAAGCATTTAGGGCTTATAAATTGTATCTTTGAGAAATACGGTGATGACCTCCCAAGAATTCAGGGCAATTTTTGCGTTCTTATCACTTTTCCAGGGAATTTGTGTGACAAGACAAGAATTTTCAAGATTATAAGACCCTAATAAAAGGATGAAAGAGCGAAGACATGAAGATGAAGAATTGAAGGCAAGAAGGCTAAGGAGACAAGAAAAATGGGATGGTTTAGAAGGGTTGGCTACACACTGTCATGAAGCTTCAGATGTTCACCAAGGCTCACGACAAGCTGTCGCAAGGGTTAAAGATCTCCCAAGCCTCGCGGTAGCTCACCGACCACTTGACACTTTAATCAATTTCCCCTATTTCCTTGTACTATATATAGCACTTTTCACCATTCATTTCCTATCTTCTTCGTGGCCAAACTTTGCTCTCCAAAAACCCTAGTTTGCTTTTTTATGTTCATGTTTTCTCTCTTTGTTCGTGTACGGTTGTTAAAATCTATTAAAGAAAGATTCCAAGATCATGAAAGCTTCATTTATGTGATTGGAATTTTGAGTAAATGGACTGTTTGTATGATAACATGTTAAAAGTTATGATGAAAGTAGCTAATTCATCTATTCTGACATGAGATCCAAGAACATTAAGTTAAGACTTCTATTTGTGTTAATGATGTTACAATTTCTAGATAAATGATAATGTTTAACTCTTTCCCACATTTATCCTAACGTAGCAAACGTGGGAGAGTCTTGACTGTTATTTTTTATTAACCCTAGGAAGTGCATTAATTGTTTAGATGCGTATATATTTGGTTGAATGTTTGTAGGTGTCATCAAGGTTCTTTGTTCTTTGTGCATAACAACATTAATGAGATTTCTTCAGGCATTGATTGCATAAAGCGGTCATTAGTGAGCTTTATAAAGAGTCGTTGATCACTCTTGTAAACTACACTTAAATAGAATGGGAGTTTTATCTCCACAATGGGTAATCAAAATGATTAAAGAGGTTATTGCTTCAATGATCGATGAGAGGATTGGAAGTGGAAATTAATTGAGCCCAACGTTTCGTGATTTGTGTTTAATCCTTTCTTTGTAGTTTGTTACATGATTAGCATAATTTCTTTTATATGCTAGTTACTTTGTCCTTTCATTTCATAACTTAGGGAAATCAACCACTATAAACATATATATATATATATGTATACGTTTATATATATATATATATATATGTATATGTATATATATACATAACCACTTAAGAAAACCCCTCTTCTTCGTGGATGGTCCCTCTTACCACTATCTACTTAGTTGTAGTAAGAACGTAATTGGAGTTATCACTACAAGAAACAACACTTTTTACCTTGGTTATGCATGGATTTTTTACTTGGGTTTTCAGGCATGAAAAACTGAGGTAAATGTAGGCGTAGTAAAAAGAATACTATTTACCTCGGCTCAAAACCGAGATAAAAATGAAAAATGAACCGAGTTAAATAGTGATAACGGTGCAAGGCTGGTCTATATTCTAAGGCAACAGAGTTCCCAAAGAGTGTGCAACATCGGGCCTGATGATATCATAAAGAAAAAGGTTCAAGGTCGTTCATGAAGGTAGCCAATAGTGCATATTTATGTCACCAACATTGCAAAATTTTATTTGTAACTGCGGTTTTGAACCGTTGTAAATAATTTTTTACCACATTTTTTGTGCAAAAGAACTGGGATAAATATAATTTTGATAAACTCCTGACCGATCAGTGAGCAACGTCGGGTGGAACGAATTCATAGTCGATGTACAAATGAAGATGTGACGTCAGCAGGTCTGACATCGGTAAAATATGACGTGGAATATCATTCAACAAGTCATAGTCTTAATGGACCGAGGTCTCACGTATTTGTTTAACTAGGGTTAAATTTATGTACTCTACGAGGAGCTTGTGATGTCTCTAATTGTTTATCGGGTTGATTAAATGGTAAATTATGCGTTGCAACGTCGACTATGTAAAAAAAGAACAGATATTTAACTAAATGTAGACCCGCCGTCGAACGCCCTTCAGATTGCATTTTACTACACCATGCATAATGTATACAAATAAGAACGATAAAAAATACACCTTCCATGAAAAACTCATGTTATCAAAATTCTCACAAATTAAGGTATACCGTTGATACTCCATAGCTAGCTAGAGATCTATATCAAGGTATCAAAATATATCTTGGAAAGTATCAATGCGCATTTTAGATGATGCTTTCACAAAAAAATCTACCTAATCTTAGTTCCTCATACGGTAGATGAGTTAATTAAATGTTTCAAATTCTTTACCATAAAAAAGAGCGCCCAAATAACATGTACATCAAATAAAAGCTTGATGGGGTACGGTAATTTGTTCTCAAAAAAATACTACAACAAGGAGTAATCTCATAAATGATAAAAAGGTTGAGCAAAGTTGTGATATTTTTTATTAAAACAATAGGTGAGAATAACATATACCATTTGTAGATCAAATTGATTCTCCCTCCCAAGCAAAACCAAATACTTCATAAAGCACATGCAATAGCAACCTCTTTCCTATGCGGTCGCTTGTTTTTTATGCTATTCGTATGTACAAATTGTTCATAAACAAATAGTGATGTACTAATAGCTATAGTTATTTCTTACTACAATTTTGAACTAAATTCTAACCTTTAGGGAATTCCAATGGAATCCTTTGTGGTAAGTTATTGTGGGATTCATCATCACCCTTTGAATTGTGAATGAAATATTTTCTGGTGGCGTTTGATGTAATTTATTGAACCAAAACACGGTGTTTGAGGGAAGAATGATAAAGGACACCATCTAATATTTTCTACAAAAATGAAATTATCATTAACTCATTATAATCCCATAATTTGTAATAGAATCCAAACAAGAGCAAGGCAGTAAGTAGAGTTAACTCACCTCTCGTAATAAGGTACCGTGTATATCGAATTTTCCTTTTGCATCAACCGGGAGCTCAAGCAGGCCAAACACTCTTCCATCGCAACATGTTAATGTTGGATCTTTATTGGGCAAAGAACCCCTATCCATCCTTTCATTTTGGAAATAAATTGTACATGCAAGAACCTTTCAACATGGTTAATCTTGATAGATTGAAGCCAAACGCATTAAGTATATCGGTGACTAAATTTATGGTGATGCATTAATAATTACGTGCAATGTAGTTGCATCACAGTGGGGGGAACTTTATTGAAATGGAACTAGTCTTCCAAATCCTCCTTCCTAGTGATTGGATTTACCTTGAACCCAAAAATACCCACTTCTTCCATGGGGATTTTACACCAAGATAAGGGAGGGCAAGCCGTCAAAACTATGTGGAAGTTCTTTCAGGAACCATCCTTGGAGGGATTGAATGGTCGTGGTTTCATTCTAGAGACACGAGAATTTGTTGGTTTTGAATCCCCGCATGTACTGGGAATTTCGTCAAGCTACAAAACCTTTAATCGATGTACATGAAATCAACCATAAAATTTACGTAGGAAACATTTGCATTTACTCATAAATAATACTATATAAAGTATCATAGTATACCTTCTTTATAGGCCTGTTGTCCAAAATATCGACCAAGCGAAGGGGTCATTCAACAAATATTCCCAAAGCCTTATCTACCATACTTGCCTTAGGTTCTAGGATTGGAAGAACTACACCATCTATGAGACTCTTTGTGACATTGACAACCACGTTATCCTTCGCGACTGGCTTATGATTATTCACTCGTATATATGTGTACACTTCACCTTCCACCACAATGTGGCTCTTACCACCAACACGTTCCGAAAGTAGTATGCACGAGTAATTATCCCACATAAGAAGACTCCCTAATTTAAAAAAAATAAGTATAAACCACTTGGTGATATGAATAGTGTAATATATTTACTATTACCCTCATGTTGCGTTGGTTGGTCTCTACTAAATCTGTTCTTAGTCGGTTGAAGGAAAGAGGTGTTGTCAAAGTCGTAGAAGGTTTGACGGACCTACTATCACGCTCCGGGTGGTCATGTGTTAAGTTTTTCGGAGAAGAAGAAAAAGGGGGGAGTTGAGATTGTTGGTTTAGAACTTGCAATGATTCTCTCCAAGTCAAGTGGCCTTTTCCTCCCATTCGTTTCATGCAACACATAAGCTACTAGTTGGCTTAATGTGGATTTCAAAGCATCTATCTCTCTTTGTTGACTACTTGACGCAATATACACTTAGGTTTTCGAGGTTTGACAAAGACATCCGGATGTTATTTCTCGAGAAGCACAACTCCTATTATGTCCTTCTTTCCAGCACCGATGAACTCGTCGGAGTCTTATTTTCTTTTTAAGTGCTTTTATAAATTACCACTAATTAATCTCATTTCCTTGAAATTATAGTTGAACAAATATACTCATATTATATCAACTAAACCACTTGCAAAACTTACAATTTCTTTGGCAACCAACTCTGCATCTTTGGTGTGGAACTTACCCTCCTTCTTCCCATGCTCTTTGTAAACTTTTAGCCATTTTTTGAATCGGGGAACCTTATCGGGTGTGGGATATTCCATTGAATCCCTCGCTTTCTCATTCGTCATTCCATGGTCCACCTTGTCAAACACTTTAGCCTCAAACATTTCCTTCATGATTATTCTTATAACTAATGCTTAGCCTCCTCGACTCATGGTGTAGCGCATCTTCTTTCCTCTTACAAACTCACTATTTGTTTCTCTTAGATCCTGTAAAAGCATCATATTAAATGGTTCAGACTACAAATCAACAATGTGAATTTTGAGGGAATAAACTAAGTTCCCCTACTTATGGTCGACGTCGGCCACAAATCGATAATGATATCGCATAAGTTGAATGGACAATATGCGGCATCACATTCATTGTCATTCCAAATAAGCATCTAAACTTTATTTATGAACTATGTCACACACCAGTAGGTTGTAACGATCTACAGCCCGATTAGTAGTGTGAGATGCTACATGCTCACCTAGTGTTACTCATTTTGAGGGAAAATATGGATCTTTACAATTCTAAATCATTAAAACAAAAAACATATTGATTTGACGATACCAATGAAAATATACTCATGCATAACTATGTTTATTGAACAATAATATGCATACATAAAATTATAAATATGTACACATTGTACAGATACTTATAAGCATATTAATGTGAATTCTTTGCCAACTGTTCGTCCACTAATTTTCTTGCAACAAAACTCTTCTAACTCGATTCTCTTATAAATGGATGCTTAATTCTTGTACTGCAATTCTTCTTCTTACAATACACGTAATCCCTGGCATATTTTGCTTTGAAATCTCTTCATCTTTCATTAAAGTGCCGTATAGCTTTCCTCTCCAATTGTGCCATATCATCACACTCAATTTCGAAGGTAAACTGAATGGCCCTCCAGAGTTTTTCCTTGTAAGAAACATCAACACGAGGCCACGACTCTTACAAGAAAATATCTACCTTCGTCGAGGCAATCAATCGTATGTAATTAGACCACCAATTTCTCTCCTCACCTATGACATTCCTGATGTAAACTTTAAGGACATTTCATACCTTTTTCCACCATGTCTACCATTTTTTTTTGCAAACTGCCCTACCCCGACCCTACCTATATCTTTTTTTATCCATTTACATCTCTCCCTTCTTAGGGAAATTTCCTCTTATCGGGGTTCACCATAACAAGACAACAAATAAAGTTAATTAAACATACTCTTTAATGATGAATGCCACATAATATATAAAATTCAACCTTTCTGATGGAAATTAAATAATGTAAGATCTTGTCACCACACCATCACAAACTTGATCCATCCTCATGCATGATACAAGAAAATGATGAAAATTAAACATTCGATGTTATCTCCATATCAAATAACCACCATTAGTGAGCTTCCATATGTAGTACATCCAATACACTTGAAAAATTATATCTTTAATGAAAACAGAACAACCTTACAAGTATAGTCCACAATCTAAGAGAAAATAGATTTAAAAAAATGAAACATAGCAATATTAAACACTCCAAGGATGTACCATTGAAAATATGATCATGTTAAGTTAGAAAGATGAAATCTTACCACATTCTTTATTCATGGAATCCAATCCCATGAGGACCTCTTCTTTTTCCCTTTGTTTCTCCCATTGGCTTCTAGGTGGTGGTGGATTTGGATGTGTTTGATGGTTGATTTGTTGAAGGGGAAAGAAAATGGAGATGAATAATTTTGGGTCTTTGTAGGGGGAGAACGTCATTTTTGGAAATAAATGCTTTTTCAAAGTATTTTGTTTTTTTACCAATTATGGCGCATAAAGCTATTTTCCCACTAGTGTTGGGATGCTGCATGTGTCGGGCGATGTGTCAGTCGCTAGTATTTTTGGTTTCTTCATGGGTCAAAATTAGCCCAATCGGTCGGCTCATATAAATGTACGATGTCGCAACAATGTTGACCCCAACTCGGCTAACAAGATGTATGTCACGATGTTGGTAATCTCTGTGGTTTAATGGCATAAAATGTGCCTAGGATGGACCAATTGGCCCATTCCCCAAGAATATATGACGTCGCCAACTGTTCGACCTATAGTCGATAAGCAAGATGAATCATGCGACGTTACGTACTAGGTTTTGCATCATTTTTTCTTAATATATTCCTAGCCCAAAAAATATCCATTCTATTAGTTACATAGTGTTTCCATTTTAAGCCAACTAATGCTCAACCCTAATGCACGAGCAAGGTTTTGAACAATACCCGTTCGACAGTTAAGATTGTTGAAAGCTAGTACGGTAGCTGATGTCATTCGAGGTTAAAAATAATCAAGTCTAGCAATTACTTAGGTTTTTAAGTTCAAGACCTTGAATAGTAAATCGTATTATATGAGTGAGGGTTTGACAATAACCCGTTCAACTGCTAAGATTTGTGAAGGCTGAAATGGTAGTCGATCTTATTATAGGCTAAAAAATATCAGCTCTTACAATTACATAAGGTTGTCAGTTTAAGCACTAGAATAGTCAACCATATTACACGATTGAGGGTTTGATAAGAATTCGTTCAACGGTTAAGATTGTTGAAGGCCAGACAAAGCCAATCTCATTCGAGGACTACAAATATACCAGTTTCGTTAATTACATAGGGTTTTCATTTAAAACTCTCGAATAGTCAACCTCATTACACGAGTGAGGTTTAACAATTACCCGTTGGACGGTTAAGATTAGTGAAGGACATTCATTGTCGATATCATTCAAGGCTAAAACATATCAGTTCAAACAATTACTTAGGGTTTAAATTTTATGATAATGAATGGTCAACCCTATTAGGCGAGTCAGTATTCGAACATTATTCTATCAATGGTTAAGATAACATCTCTACCAATTACATAATTTTTTTCTTTTTCATCACACGAATAGTCAACCCTATTACACGATTGCGGGTTTGACAATAACCTATTCGACGGTTATAATTTGTGAAGGCCAGTCAATGTCATTCAGGCCTAAAAAATGTTAGTATGGTGGTTAAGTAAGGTTTTCCTTTTTAGCCCACAGTAACTCAACCTTATTACACGAGTAAGATTTTGACCAATATTAATGCTTGTTTTGTGAGATTTCTTAGATCTACCTTTTTTATGTGTTTTGTGATTATTATGTTGTCTTATTCTTCATATTCTTTTGAATTTCATGATTGTCACACTTAGTTAGCACACACCATAGTCTATTTTCATGTAGAAGCACTATTGATTACACCACGGGGAAGGAAAACTAGATGTGCTTGGGGTAACATTGGGTCCGAATCCTTGTGGGTGTGTGCACATAGGTTTCCGAGTTAATGTTACGATTGACCATGCACTAGTAAGTCTGCGAGTTGGTCATAAGGGTAACGGGTAGAGATAGCTAAAGTATCAAACTACTGTTATCTTTGTGATCCTGGAGCCATCGATAGGATGCTTCACCCCCTTTGTTGTTTTAGTCCTAGGGAGAAGCATTCGTGATGTCAGTCCCGAGTCATAATTGTACGGGGGAGACTCAGATCTGCATGGAAAGTAGGGTCATCATTACATGTCCCTAATTACGAAGGTAGTGCTGATAGAAGATAACATGTGCGCCCCATGTGACAGGTTAGGGGAAGTGTTGACCATTGACCACACCACGAGTCACAAACACTAGAATAGGTTTGTAGTTCTTGGATGTGATGAAATCGATGAACAAAATGACATTAATAATGTTATGCAAGTATTCCCTGTGTGCTAGTTTATATAGTTTATTCTCGTGATTAATTTCATGTTAGTAGTTGTTAGAAAAAAATCCCCAATGTCTGTTTTACAAACATAAATTATTCCTAACATGTGATTGGATTAAAGACCCAATTGTGGCTTTGTGCAGTTAATTATTTGATTTATAACATCTCCGTGGATGACCCCGATACTTACCACTATCTACCATTCTTGGTAGCATTGTAGTAGGAATGGGAGCAACAATACAAATCTCTATCTTTGATCTAGTCCTCTAGGTACATTTGGTGGACTCCCTTAGTTTATTAGTTAGCGATGCCGGGAGAAGGCGGGTCAGTATGTGTCCCATTGAAGGGTTGAGAAGGAAAACCATTCATGTCATAGTCTGTGAAGGAAATCACAGTTGCAAAAGGAATGAAGGCTAACCAGTCCAAGGACTAACCATGACTGTCTCCGACTAATTTTTAGCTTAACAATCAACGAAAGTATGATTGTGTTAAGAAAGTACTTACTTATCCAACCAACGGGGGTGCCGCACTTTGATAGTGGCTATGTGCATATCCATGTATGGGAAAACCACATCTATATTTTCCAAATAATATAAGTGTACTTTCATCAACTCGTCGGAGGTTAATACCTTAGTTATTCCTTTTTGCAAACCTTTGCCACCCACTCTGTCTGCATGGCGCGATTTTGGTACACCAACTGATTCTTCATTCTTCAATAATTCCATGCACTATTCTTCCACCTCATTGATCACATATCGCTGGAAAATTCTCTGGCATTCGAGTGATATTGATTTTTCAAATAAACCTTGAGTATCTTCATATACCTCTCAAAGAGATACATCCATCGAAGATGAACATGGCACATGTTAGTATCTACTTTACAATGTGAACCAACAAGTGCACCTTGATGTTAAAGAATGTATGAGGGAAATAGATCTCTAACTCTCACAACATGATTACTATTTCATCATGCAGTTCCTCTTCCAATGTCTAATCTCTTTACAAAAAATTGCCTTGAAGAAGCTACACAACCGGGTAATGCACTTTCTGACGTGAGTTGGCAAGATGGATCTGATCACAACTGGAAGAAATTACTTAATCAAACAATGTGAATCATGCGATTTCATACTCTAGCGTCTCAATCCTTCATCGGATACTATATTGTTGATGCTAGAAGAGTAGCCCATCAGGACAATCATACCTTTGAGGCTGGAACATATTAACTCTTTCTCAACTTTTAAAAATGTGTAACAAGCAGTGGGCAAGTACATATTGAATCCCTGATCCTCGGGGGCCAAACCAAGTCCAATTCCCATTCCAACCATATGTTTCCTTGACTTGACTCTATCCTTTGTCTTACCAGGGATATTCATCAAATTACCAACCAAACTATCACATACATTCTTTTCAATATATATCACGTCCAAACAGTGTGGAAGTCAAGAATCTCCTAATATGGTAGTTTAAAATAAATTGAACTCTTCTTCCAACTGTCAAAAACTTTAGATTTTCTCTTCCTCTTGCCAAAGTCATTTAGGAAATCATGCAACATGTACCAGATTGATGCACCTGTTAATATGGGAGGAGGGGGAGCCAACTCTACCTTTCCATTAAATTCAGCAGACTGATTCCTCCACTGATGAGTTGTTAGAAGCTATCTATGGTGCCCAAGATACACTCTCTTACTTCCATGCCTCAACCGACAATAATATTTTCCTTCCAAACAAATGGGGCATGCCTTATGACCTTCAAATGAATATCCAGACAAGTTTCTATATACAGGAAAGCAATTAGCCGTGCAAAACAAGATGGCTCTAAAATGAAATGACTCCTTCCAAAACCCATCATGCGTCCTCATTCCAGGATCCAGCAGCTTTTTAAGGTCATCCACCAAGGGGGGTAAGAACACATCAATATCATTGCTGATTGTTTTGGATAGGAGAACATTAGACACATTATAGTGTACTTTCTTTTAATGCACAACCATGGGGTAAGTTATGAATCAATACCACCACTAACCACAAGATGTGATTGCTACTCATATTACCAAATGGGTTTATTCCATCTTTGCAAAAACCAAGCCTAAAGTTATGTGGTTCATTCCCAAAGACGGGAAGGCCGCAACTATTTTTTCCACTGTCACCATCGACCGGATAACTAATGACTTCAGAATCAACCACTGTAAGATCTACATACAAACTCAATTTTTTTTCATCCTAGGGATTATCAAACAATCTTCTTAATAGGGGAATATTAGTTAAATACCAAACAACCTTGACGGAGCCTTCTTCGTCTACTGATTTCTAATTTCTTCACCAACATCCACCCCCTTTAATTTGAACCTTGGAGAATTGCATTTAGAGCATTCGTCTATATTCAAGTGATCTCCTATGTACAAGATACAATCATTCCGACAAGCATATATCTTTTCCTAATCCATGCCCATCGGACATTGTACCTTCTTTGCCTCATATACCATTTTAGGCATTCTATTACCAACCAGAATCATTTATTTCAACACTTTCAACAAACCAGAGGACCCAACATCACTATATGAATAGTTAGTTTTCACATTCATCAACTGTAACGTAGCCCTCATTATTTTCATTCTTTTGGGGCATCCATCGTATAGAAGTGTCTCATTATGTTTGTGCAAGTCTGAAAGCCTTTTAGGATTGCCATTGTAGTTCTTGACACTCTCCTCAACCAACTCATCCATCCTATCATCCTTGTTGGACTCAACTTCATTTCTAGTATGCTCATCCACATTCTCCCCATGCCTAAAATATTGTATTTTGGATCAAAATCGTATATAAATAAGTCATCCTTTAAACAAGTTTCATCTTCATGAATAATGGTGTTTCAGCACTTCTTGCAAGTACAATATACGTATGAAAAATTGTCCTTCGCGACATTCACGAATGCATATTTGATGAAGTTAGCTACAAAAGATTGATACTCCTCACATGTTCAATCTTCATCAAAACAATGGGTTTTATCCACAAACATTCCTACAATATAATAATAAGTACACATTCTTTAGGGTCATATCTTAGAAAAAAAATAAATACACTCACATTCATTCAATTCATGGATTCCTTACATATACATATTGATTAGAGCAGCCTATATATACACATATATGTGTCAATGAAAAAATAATTATCATATTCTCATACACATGTAACATAACCCACATATAATTACGCAATGCCTAAATTCAATCAACTCATAGTTAAATACATCCTCTCATAAGAATTGAACCTAGAACACAAATTAAAGATGAAAATACAAATTTGGGTATTGGAATACTTGCTAATTGAGTGGCAAGTTAGCACAACCCACAACCTTATTGCTAACCTTGAACAATGAAGATTTGGATTTTGTAGAGCCATCTTGGAATCAGAAATACAATTTTGGGTATTATGATTGAATTTGGTCAAATGACTAAAAAATAGTAACTAAATCTTGACATATGCGATGTCGCCCCTTAACGTCATTAGCTATTTAGTCAAACCAAGAAATAGAGCAAAGTCGTTAATCTCATGACTGACTATACTGATTGGATGGACACATGTTGACGTTGCATCTACGTTGGTTACACTTTTTACTTCGATTTATAATAAAATTTACCTCGGCTACCATATAATCGAGATAAAAAACCTATTATTTACCTCTATTTTTTTATAACCGATGTAAATATTATTTATTTTACTTCAAAATAAAAATAAACGATGTTAAAGAATTTTTTACCTCCGTTATTTGACCTAAGAAAAAAAACCAAGGTAAAAGGGGTGAAGTAGAAGGTGTTGTTTCTTTTATAAATTGCACATTTGAGAGGTACGGTGACAACCTCCCAGGGCATGATTGTTTAGTATAGAAGAAAATAACACAACTCAACTATCAATGGTAAATTTAAAACCCGGAAAGTTTGGCTTTAGTTAATTCAGAATGTGAAAATGAAAGAAATGTAAGTAGTTATTTGAGAAAAGTGCTAAAATAACCCTACATTTATTACATAAGTGCCAACATAACCCAGTGATTTTTGAAAGTGACAAAAGGACTACATAATCCATGAAAGTGTCAAACTACCCAATTAGGTTATTCTTGGCCAAAATTAGAAGTAATTACGGTTTTACCCCACTACAAAAAAAGGGAAAAAGTGAATGACTTTTATACCCTTTTTAAATCAAAATCCTTATATTAATGAGGTGGGGTTATTTATTGGATCCCCAAAACCAGCAAATATCCCTGAAGGGATTAACAAAAGGCCAATAAGATTGACCATCATGAGTTTTACAAGACAGTAGCTATGTTGTAGTTGATTATAGAAGATAAAAACTATATTTCCATAGCTTAATTCCTCCACCCCCGTGTTAGAATCAGAATGGCTAGACAGTTGTTACTTCTACAACCAAAAGTAAGGATGGATTCCAATTAAATTCCCCATTCCTATGTTGAGTGTTCTAGCACCTTTCCTTATAGTAACTTCAGTCCTGTAGAAGGTAAAAGGAGACGAATGAGTAGCATCTAGACTAGTGGGTAACTCTCAAGGATGGAGTTCCATTTTTGTCAAGCATGAACAAGGCAATAACTTTGTCAGGGAGTTGGGGGGAAATTAAAGTAGAGCTACATTTTTCAGATAGTGCATGTTTGGCTAACGCATCAGCCACTGTGTTACCCTGCCTAACAATATGTGCAATATTTATTGAGCCAAGTTTAGTATGAATATCATCAGCTAGTTCAAATAAGTTCTAGTGTGTTTGTTCAGGATTTGCAACCATATTGACTGCATGGAGATAGTCTGACTCAATATAAATGTGCTCATGGTATGACTGTGATAGAGTGACTCCAAGTTTTAGAGCAAGCATTTCAGCATGAACTGGAGAATGGGCATTTGCATATTGACACATAAAAGCTATAAAGGAACCCTTTGTATCTCTAAAAATTATTCCTAAACCGGTTTCAAGTGTCACAGAGTCCCATGAGGCATCTACGTTACATTTAATACCAGAAACGAGTTTTTTCCATTTTATGCTCACTATGTTGGGTTTTGCAGATTTCAACCATAATGGGAAGTAGCCACCAGATACAAGCTCAATGTCAAAATCATGATAGATGTAAAATGGTTTAACTGCATATGCATTGTAAATCATACTCTTAATGTCCCTGAGTAAAAGAGAAACAATGCTCTTTTTATTTTCAAAGAAGAAGCTATTTCTAGCTTTCCACATAGTCCAGCAAGTAAAAGACACACTGTTGTGAATAATTTGAGAGTGAATTGGTGTGAAACCCGATTTAGTAAGATAGCAAGAAATTTTTTCCCAGATAGAACTGAAAATAGGTTTCTGTATACCTATTAAACTATTCACACCAGTCCACACTTCACCAGCGAAAATACACTTGTTCAGAAAATGGTCAAGGGAGTCCATGTTATCACAAAAAGGACACTTAGAAGGAAGATGAAAACCAAAATGTGAAAGAATATTATCAAAAGGTAAAAGTGAAATCATAGTTTTCCACATAAACACTGATACCTTTTTAGGGATTCTAATGTTCCATAATGCTTTTAGATAAAGAGAGGTACCCCTATGTTCCCTCAGAGAATTGTAGGCAGACTTGAAGCTGAAAGTTCCTTTTTTGTCGGGTTTCCAAATGAGCTTGTCCTGCCTGTGATCATGGGTTTTTGCATCCTGTAGAAATACATGTAGAGGAGTGTCAATCAGTGAAATTATTCCAGGCATGAATGCCTGTTTATACTCTATGAAGTGTGCCACAGTGCAATGAATAGGGATTCCAGAAATTTCCCTATCAAGCAAATCTATTAAAGGACCTCTATCTGTCCAGTTTGAAAGGCAAAAATTGCACTCCCACGTGCCATGGATAACTCTAGTATGTTGTTCGGCAAAAGCATTCATTTGGCATATTCTTTTCCAGTTTTGTGAAGTTTTTGCTCTATGAGGAAGGGATGCAATGAAGGAGGTCCATGGAGCTTTGGCAGATTGGAATTTCCACCAAAGTTTAACTGAGAAAGCTTTTACTATTGTTGAAATATACCTAAATCCAAGTCCATATTCTGCTATAGGAAAACACATACCCCCCCCCCCCAATTTTTTCCAAACAT
>JAULKM010017376.1:0-14416 GCA_032355605.1 Rubia tinctorum
TACTTTCATATTCTCTTTGTGTTTTTATTTCAAATTCAACAAATAATATGTATTGTATATTTTGTTATCTTAAAAAATAATTTTAATACATATATTTTATTTAGTGAATAAAATAAAATAAAATATTAGATGTATTTATGACCCGTTTTGGACCCAAGACCAATTTAGACCCATCATATCTGGGTACGGGTTTAAAATTTTCAGACACTATAAATCTGAATCGATTTGGATCTAACTAATTTTTTGTTTGATCAAGTTTGAGTTTTATTAGAACCGACTTAGACCCGGCTCATGATCATCCCTAGTAGCAAGTAGGGTAGCTACTAACTACTAGCTAACCGTCCTGTATTCGGTTACACTAAAACAGAAAAAGAAAACGATATTTCTTCATTTCCATGTCATGTATTTATTTTTGAGATAAGATAAGTAGCACTACCAATTAATCATTTTAATTATTTTCATCCATGTAAAAATAAACAACCAATAGGTCGATGTACTCTATAGTATTTTCTAGCTTGTTTATATTTTATGCGAAAAATATAGTGAATCGTTATATCACGCCCTGTATTTTGTACGAATGAAATACCTTATGTATTTTGGATATATTTAAATGAATAATGAAATTGAATAATTACTAATAAATAATTTTAATTATTATTAATTAATTGGAATTAAAAATTAAAGTTAGTGTATCCTAAATCACCCGGTCGGAAATGGTGTGCGGCGGTCACCGTGGTGTTCGTCGGAGGGTGATTTTCGCCGGTGTTCTCTTTTCCGGCATCTTCTTCGGCCCATCGCCGTGGACCGGGTCCTCTTCCCTTTATTCTCTCAGGTCTCCTTCCCTTCTCCGACCACCGTTCTCCTTCCCTTCTCCGACCACCCCTCTCATTTCCTTCTCCGGGCACCGCTCTCTTTTTCCTTCTCCGGCTCGGCTCTCCTTTCCTTCTCCCGGGCCGGCTCTCCATTCCCGGCTCTCGTCGTCCTACCCAACCCGGCTCTCGTCGACCCGCTCTCGTCGCCCATTATCATTTGTCCCCGCCCTGATCACGCCCGTTATAGTTTCCCCTCGCTCGGATTTTGCTCCTCCCGGCTCTCGTTTCCCCGGCTCGAGAACCGCCTCACGAGAATCATCGGGGATGAGGAAAGGATAGGGTGAGATTGGGCTTGGGACGACGGGGCTGTGGTGGCTTGGTGGCGGCGACGGTGGCTCGGCGGTGGTAGTCACCTGGGAAAACCAACCCTTTATTTTTTATTTTTTAAAAATTAAATTAATTTTATACATGTACATATACGTATTATGGCGTAAACAAGTAAAATACATGGCGTGATATAGTAATGCCCAAAATATATCATTTGAATACTATTTGTACATAGTAAACATAAGACTAGTCCTAATTTAATATAGTGTTATACACATGCCTACTAAATTTCATGGAATTATATTTTATAAAAAATAAAAGTTACGATGTCTTCATCAAGGGAGCGTTACTTTCGAGAATACTTTATTGTCATTACTTTTATATTAATATAATTAAAAATATAGCTTTGATATATGTGCATGTCTAATTGCGTTGCTTTTTAATATACGTTGTCACTAATACATTGTCGCTATTACTGTCAATATTGAGAAAAAATGTAATGTTGCAATTTCTATATCTGACTATTGATGACTATTGACACTTTTCAAGATACCGGATGACTAATATGTTGTCCCTATTGGTATCAATTTCGTAACTACCTAAGTTCAGTCGTTGAGCCATTTTGCTACGTAAATTTTTATAATTGTCACTAATGCTTTGTAATTTTTTGATTTTTTTATGACAAACCACACATCGGGATTAGACGCTCATATATCTCATATAACAAAGTGGGGTGAGTCTTCCAATGCATCCCACACCAACATAATATATAGAAACCGAGAAATCAAAATAATGTATCTCCGAATGAGAGGGGAGATTTGAATCCAACATAATGTATCGGAACAGAGAAATTAAAACAATGCAACTCTAAAAAAAATGGGAGATTTGAATTCAAGTTGCACCTGAGCATGACATTACCATGGCGAATTGGCAATTCCAAGTGAATTTATACTTTGTTGTTAGTATTATTAATTGTGAAATAGTCCAACCTTGGTATTTGCGTGTTTAGTAGTCAAACTTCCAATTTTGATCAAAATCTAACAACGTCTTGAAACAAATTAAGTATTCATCAATGTTATACTTTATCTATTTCATATTGAGTTCTATATTTTAGTTTCACATGATTTTTCAAAAGTAGGTTTGATCATTAAGTATTTTGATTTATAATTACAATTTTATTTTAAAAACTAAATTATTATTTTTAATACTCAACATATATTGAAATACAATCTTTTAGTCTCCGGTGCCAATACCGCTTATATTCAGCAACCAACAAATATAAAATATTTTTTTGTCCCAACACCAGATTCCATGTGGCTTTCAGGTAATGTTAAGCCATAATTACGTGAAAAAACATTTTTGCCCTAAGAAAAAATAAATAAAACTGGGTGACGTCAGCTCATCGGCTCCGGTGAAATTCCACAGTGAAATTCCACCCATGGATAGAAATTATTAGCCGGACTTGGGTGGCGTCAGCTCGCCGTGATGGTGGGGTGAGCAGAGTGATCTCTGCAATTCAAAACGTCGTCGCCTCGTTCTCTGGGGCGAGGTGGTGGAGTTGGGGATGGTGTCGGGTTCAAGATATCCGGTGTCTCTGGGTTTGAGCCGTAGGCAAAAAACAAAAAATGACTAGAGACGACGTTGTAGATCTGAGATGTGTCACCTCCTCTGCGAACGCCGAGAACCAAAGATGCAGTCGCGGAATTTCACGCGTATGATTCACGCACGACACTTTGGGGACGACTCGTGCAGTTCACACGCGCCTCTTTTTGTTTCACCTCCGAACCAACACCTCCCTCGCCGGCTACGACGACCTGAAAATCCAGCCCGCGACTTCTCCTTCCTTGGCGAAGGCGACCTGAACCACGACGTTCCGGCAGGCTTTCTACTTATCTTAAACCATGATGTGAATAAAATCTTCCATCGAAGAGTTAGGGTTTACGAGGTGCACAACGTCGTTTTCAGCCACTTGATTTGGAGCTTAGATTATGCCGCTCGATTTGGAGCTCGACGAAGAGGTGTTGGCGTAGGAGGTGTCGGCGCAAGAGGTAGCCGTCGAGGGAGGTGTCGGCGGTGAAAGTAAGCATAAAATAGTAAAATAAGGGCAAACTATCAAATTATGAAAATACCCCTAGCTATATTGGAAAATAATTCCGGTTTACCTGAAAATCACCTTTGGGGACCAAACAAATCATTTTGTATTTGTTGGTTGCTAAATATAAGTTGTATTGGCACTGGAGACCAAAACATGGTATTTCAATATGTGTTAGGAACCAAAAAAAATTGTCTATTTAAAATATATGTTTTGAATAATTTAACAAATACTTGGTGATAGAATGATAGTATAAACGTGAGATAGATGAGAAAGTAATGATGTTATATTAATCTTGTGCATAGTTTATAAATGATAGAAGGCCTCTTACACTAGATGTATCAATTGTCCATAGGAAATAAAGGAGAGAATTAAGCTATACTAAAGATAAATTATCCTAACTGATCAAAAGTAATTATAGAAGAAGAAAATTAAATAATAGGAATTTACATGTTAATACTTTCCCTCAAGTGGAGTGTATGTTAATGACTCTCAACTTTGTAAACAAGTTGGCATATTGATTAGTTATTCGGATGTGCATCGAAGAATGTGACCTTTTTGAACCTTCTCTCGAATGACATGGCAATGTATTTCAATGTGTTTTGTATGATTGTATATTACCGGGTAAGAAGCTAAATGGATTGTTGTTTATTGTCACAAAAGGTTAGTCGATTGTGATTTGGAGACATTAAGATCGTTCAACAAACTACGCAGCCAAGTTAATTCACAACATGTGATAGCCATCGAATGGTGCTCGACTTCGGTACTTGAAAGAGAGATCGCTCCATGCTTTCTAGTTTACCATGAAATGATTTTTCCCTTATGAAAATGATGTAACTTGTGGTGGAGTGACATTTGGCATGACTGTGCGCGCAATCTACATGGCAGTTGGCATGCAGTTGAAAGCGATTGTTTCTTGTCATGAAGATGCCTTAGCCTGGCATATCCCCTTAATTTAATGAAAACTTGATGAGTTTCACTGGATACGGTTGTCATGGAGTGGACATGAATTAGATGAGAAAGTGGACAACATATACAAGATTCGAGTGTGTTATAGTGAGATTATGAGGTGCCTGACTAGTCGCCAATAAATGGATGGGCCCGGGAGTAGGTCGCCTTCACTCTCAATGAGGGATATATTGGTATCAAGAGGGATACATGCTATTTTGGAACCTAGGAAACCAGTGTTATCGAGTAGCTCTAGTGCGTATTGTTGACAAAGACTAATTCCTGTTTGGAGCGAGCAACTTTGATAACTAGAAAATACTTTAGCGGACCCATATATTTGAGCTTGAATTGTTGAGTAGGGAAGGATTTAGTGTCTTCAATGTTCTGCAAGTAAGTCTCAGTGATAATAACATCAACTACATAAATTGAAAGGATAATAAGCATACCTTTGTGGTGTCAGATGAAAAGGGAATCATCAGCCCAAGATTGTCGAAAAACCATCTTGTTTAAGGAAAGTCGAAAAATTTGAGAACCATTTGCGAGACCAAATTAACTGAAAAGTTAAGAGCACAAAGAACATGGGAGACTTGTAATCCATATTTGAATTTAATGGTTCCAATATTAGAGACACTGTAAGATTTCCCATCGGGTAAATGCACAAAATGATTTGAAGTCAGTTTAAATGAATCTAGGAAACGAGTATGATATGTGATATGATCACTAGCCCTTTTATCAATGATCCATGCATTGTAGTAGACATTCCGTTGAAAGAGGTTGTTATTTGGCATGAAGATGTTATGGCCTGGCATGCCCTTAATTTAACAACAAACTTGATGAGCTACACTAAGATGCGATTGCGTGAAGTGGACGGAAATTTCCTGAGAATGTGGAATGCATATACAATATCTAGGCTTGTTATAGTGAGATATATGAGGCCCCATTAGTCGTCAATAAATGGATGGGTCTAAGAGTAGTTCGCATTCACTCTCACTGAGGGACATATTGGTTAGTGAGGGACATATTGGTATCAAGTGGAATAGTGCTTGGCTTGTCACCTAAGAATTCGGTGTCATTATCTTTAGTGCATATTTTTGTTGATAGGCTAATCCTTACTTTGGAGTGAGAAACTTTGATACCGAGAAGGTACTTGAGCGGACCCATATCTTTGAGCTTGAATTTTATAGCAATGAAGAATTTACTGTCTTCAATGTTCTAAAAATGAATATTGGTAATAATAACATTATCGACATAAATTAAAAGGATAGCGAGCATACCTTTCTAGTGTAGGATGAAGGGGAAATAAATAGGCCAATATTGTCAAAGGGAAGTTGAAAGCTTTAGGAACCACTGGCAAGACCAAATTAACAGAAAATTTAGCCACACAAAGAACATGAGATATTTTTAATCTAGAATTAAATTGATGGTTCCAATATGAGAGGCGGTGGGAGATTTCCCATCGGGTAAATGCACAAAATGAGTTGAAGTCAATTTATATGAATCTAGGAAATGAGTATGATATGTGAATTGATCACTAGCACTTCTATCAATGATCCATGTATTAGAATTATGAAAGAACTAAGTATGCATGCACCTGGAAGTGATTATAGATAGAATCATTACTGACATGATTTGTTGAAACATTTTTGCTAACTTGTTGGTCCAAGTGGTTGTTTGGAAGAAAGATTTTGTAAATTAAGGAGCTTGAGCAAATCCATAACTTGCTGGTAGTTGGAAGGCGACAAATGTGACAAATGTTCACTAGGTGGAGAACGAATATTTTTAACACTCAAGGGTTGTTGCCTGCCATCCATGGAGCGCTTGGGACTATAATCAAGAGTGTGACGTGTGTTATTGAATGATATGCATTTGAGATGAGCACGAAACTGTTTTATATTATAATTTTTCATGTTACACTTCTCACAATGCTTAATATCAACAACAATGGAGTTATCATGTTGTTATCATTTGACAGAGAAGGCGGTCATCACAGGCGGCGCAGGCGGTTTGGAAATTCAAGCTCGTTGTTCATGGAAAATGACAATGGAATACGGCTTGTTTGGTTTAAGAAAATAGTCTAAACCAATTATGGCGTCTTTGATCTACTCATATTTCGATCTTTGTTTTGATTTGTGTAAGACTTCTCTTTTTTTTGTCCTGAAATGATTTCCTATTATGTTTTTTCCCGATGACTACTCACACTTTATTTGGATATATCCCCTATGTCGCGCATTCGATTTTGTCGACATATATATTTAGTTTGAGGAATATGTAGAAAATTAATATTCTACTCATGTTAAGGTTTTTCAAAATGACTGCGGTATTGATTTTCTTAACATTCATTTGCAAACTCATTTTACCTCTAGAGGTATTCACCATCAAGTGATCCTGGACAGAATGAGTGTGCTAAGCGTAAAAATTGGCATGTTGCGAAAATGAGACTTACTATGTTGTTTCATTTGCATTTACATGTATCATACTAGGATGATGCTTTTGTGACTACGGTCTATACTACACATCACCTTCCTTTGTACTTTGAGACTTCTTATAACCTTTTTTATGTTGTACGCTGGTAAACTCTAACTTCCCTCTGTTTGGTTATACAACTTATCCTTTTGTTCAACCCTATGATGAGCATATGTTGCCTCCTCGCAATCTACTATGTGTATTTGTTGGTTAGAAATCTCTGTATAAAGGATTTCATTGTTTGGACTCTGCTACTAGTCATGTTTATATCACTCTCCATGCTCGATTTGATGAGAAAAGTTTCCCTTTGGGTTTTGCCTATAGTTTGGATTCTGCATTCTCACCATTGGATGTTTCTACTTTCGCTGATCCAAACATGCTTGCCCATTCTCTGGTGGTCCGTACATCTCCTGCACCACGATGTTCAGTTTGTTCTTTTGATTCTCCTTCCTTGCTAAAACTCCGGGAACCTCATCATCCTCTAACTATTACGAATCTTCTGATCCCCCACCCACTTGTACTTATCACATAACTACTAGGACGTTGAATAGTTCTCAGCAGACTTGGAAATTTTCTAATTACATTGTCACTAGTTTCTTGCTGATATCCTTGCTCAGACCGAACCTCGTGGCTATCATTTATGCCTTGGTGATCCCCATTGGATTGCGGCTATGGATGAGGAGATGTATGCTCTTCGTTATCAGCATATTTGGAGCTTGATACCTCGTACTCTGGATGTGAATGTTGTTTTTTCGAAGTGAGTGTATTGTCTAAAGTATCGCTTGGATGGTCGTGTTGATCACCAAAAACCTCGTCTTTTTGCTCAAGGTTATTCACATATTCTTGGTTTGAATATGATCATACTTTTAGTCACATGGTCAAAGCATCCACTATTCATACTTCCCCTTGCTATTGTCACTATGAGAAGGTGGCCTCTTTCAGCTTGATGTCAAGATCTTTTATCTCTGTTGTGTTTTGTATGCTTTTGGTTTATATGGAACAACCAGTGAGCTACAAAGATCTCACTCAGCTTGACAATGTTTGTTGCTTATGCATAGCCATCAGTGGTCATAAGTAAGCTCATCGTGCTTGGTTCTAGCAGTTTAATTCTTATCTTTGTGATCTTAGTTTTCTTTGCAGCTCAGTTGGCATCTCTTTAGTTGTCTTTTCTACTGGATCAACCTCATTCTATATTCTGATGTATGTGATAACATTATTCTCATAGAAAATTATTCTGAGGCAATTCGTCAATTAATGACTAATACTGGTCATGAGTTCTCTATTAAGGATTTTGGTTCTTTGCTCTATTTTCTCAATTTAGAGCTTTCCTCAACTTAATCGTGTCTCTTTTTGGGACATGCAGAGTATGCTCATAATATCCTTCGTTGGACTAGCATGGTTGATATTGATGTTATTTCCACACATTTTTTGTCGCAGTTTCAGCTTCACAGTAGCACTAGTGGATCATTTGCTACTCACTCTCTATCGATCCTTGGTTGGTGATTTTCAGTGTCATGGCATTACTCGCCCAAATATGGCTTTTGCTGTAAATTCTTAAAGTTAGTTTCTTCAAGACCCTCGTGATGATCATTTTGCCGTAGTGACTCATGTTTCTTGACCATGTTTGTGATACTATTCATTATGATCTCGCCTTCTAGAATGCATGTTCCTACGAGGTTTTGGGATGCTCTGATGCTAACTGGATTCGTTGTCCCCAGACTCGTTGTTCGACTTACGTCTATACTATCATTCTTGGTGGAGTTATTGCCTCATGGAGTGCCAGAATTAGCTTACAGTTTCTCGTTCCAATTTTGAGTCGGAATATTGTGCTTTGGCCAATATTATTGTTGAGGTTGTTTGGATGTTTCATTTGCTTCGCGATATAAACCTTCATTTATCTAGCTCGCCTCTTTTGCTCTGTGACGATTACAATGTGATTTTTGACTCAAAATCATGTTGCACACAAGTACGCAAAGCATATTGATACTGTCCATCACTTTTTTCGAGAGTTAGTTGCATCTGGCAAACTCTGTGTTGATCATGTTTCTATTTTGCTTCAGTTGGCTAACATTTTCACCAAAGAGCTTTCTTGTCCCTTGTTTGAGTTTTTTAGATGTAAACTTCATGTTCCAATTCATCCGACGCTTCGTTTTGGGATGATTTTAGGATATATGAGATTAAGTAGTTATTTTTAGGAGTTAGTTTGGTATAGTTCATTTCCTTGTGTTTCCTTTTTAACAAGACACCAAACCCTAATCATTGAGAATTTTATCATTCACAAAATCACTGCAACTATACAAAAATTATAATTTTTAAGATTTACCGAACATTTTATTTTATTCAATGTAAAAATAAATAATTTATAAATCCAACCAAACACAATCACTCTTATTAATCTCTTCTCTCCTTGGTCGAAATATGTGGACAATGGAGTTCGCGTCATCTGTACTTAATATCCATTGGTTGAATTGAAATGCTATTATATAATACATGCTAATGTGGTCAAAATACTACTCTAAATTCGGCCATCAACATTTTAGAGAGGACAAATTTGATTAGCAGATGTGAGGCACTTTTCGTTAATATTATTATGTGGTAAATGGAAGACTTGGTAGTGTGATACAGGTCATGCATGCCATGTTAGGAAAACAGTCCTCATGCATGCCATATAAAGAAACTCTGGGAGGGCTCATAGTCATGTGCAAGCGGAGTTTCTGACGTGCTACGTAGAGATCTGTATAAAAATTGGGGAAAATCAAGGGAATTGAGAAATTGCATATATAATTTTGACATAATTTTTAATGCATATATAATTCTGAGATACTTTACATAAGTGCAAATGTAATCCTAAAAATTATATTCCGGCATTGACTGGTCATTTTCGGCCATTGACCGACTAGAATGACCAAAATGCTCTTTCAGCCTAATCCAAAAAATTGAAAGAAAAAAATGACCCTTTCTCCTCGAATAGCCACCACATCCGCTACCCTGCCATCTCCTCCGTCGCCACCTTCGCCGCCGCCGCTGCTGCTCCACCACCATTAGGTTGCCACTGCTCCACAACCACCCCGACCCATCCCCGCCACAAACACCACCTTCCACCCCCGCCTCCACCACCATCCACCCCAACAAGATTAAAGCAGCCATTGTTTCCGGTGTCTCCGCCACCACCTTTTAGCCCCCTTCAGCCAAGCATGCCTCTCTGGTCATCCCCATCTCCGCCACCCCCTTCTAGCCTCGCCACCACCATCCCTTCCAGCAACTCTAGCGCCACCACCACCCTAACTGCTCCCCACCCCAGACGCCCAACTCCTGTCACCGAGAAAGAGAAAGAAACAGGTGGTGGCACGTACCCTAGCACCACCACCACCCTACCAGCGCCCCACCCCGACTCCCAACCCCTGCCACCGAGAAGGAGAAAGAGAAATGGCGGCACAAACCCTGTCGCCACCACTACCCTACCAACGCCCCACCCACGATGCCCATCCTCTGCCACCGAGAAAGATAAAGAAACGGGCGGCAGCGTAAACCCTAGCGCCACTACCACCCAACCGATGCCCAGCCCCTGCCACCAAAAAGGATAAAGAGAAATGGATGGGAGCGCGAATCCTAGCGCCACCACCATCCTACCAGCGTCACCACCACCCTATTGCCGCCCCAGTCCCGACGCCCAACCCCCTACCACGGAATCTGCAGAGCCGGAAGCATTTGTAGATTGCGAGGAGTTTCGGACGGGATCCGGTGTTGCTGTGACGGAAAGAAGAAGAAGGCCTCTGAGACGATAAAGAGCAGTGCTACCGGAGAAGAAGAACCCAAATCTGGAATAATGGAGGCTGCTCCGGGGAAGAAAAAAGGGGAAAAGAAATGGAGAGAAAGAAAAAAGGATGCGGAGACAAAAGAAAAGGGGAAAAGAAATGGAAGGAGAAAGAAAATTAGGGTTGGGGCATTAAACACATTTCTTTTTTCCTTTTCAGAGGGGTAAAATAGTCTTTTCATTATAATTTGGCCTCAAACTGCCGGGAAAGGTTATATATGCACATAAACAAACTATCTAGGGTTATATTTGTACTTTCAATTATCACAGGATTATATGTGCACTTTCGTGAATTGTGTAGGGTTATATATGCACTTTGCTAAAAAATAGATTTTCACTTTTACTCAAAATATGTTTTCTATTTAAATTAAAAGATAGCTAATTCGTAGCTATTTATTAAATACTTAAATCTGTTTAGTTTATAAGTAAAGTCCATCATGACTTTTGTTACTGAAAATCCTACGACGCCACACCTCTCTTTCACTTTTCATGAGCCTTTTTTTTTCCTTCAATCTTTTTTCCCCATCTTCCCATGATTATGGGGAAATGGGGAAGCATTATTATTTTTATTTGATATTATTTTTATGTTTATTTTATTGAATAAGTATGAATTTATCTCCATGCATTAATTAGTATTATTTTTCGATCTAATAAATTAGATTTCCGTGCTCATGATGATCACCCGATTTCATTGTTCATGTCGATGTATTTTGTTCGATCTGTTTTTACAGATGGTGTGTTTCTCTAGGAGGAGTCATGTTCTCGATATTTGTTTTTCAAGGTGTTTCCAGTTTGGACAAGATAGACCGTGTTTTGGATTAAGTGGTGTTATAGTTGTTGAAAATCATGATTTGGCATAGGGATATTGATGCGTGATACGCTCTTCTCTGCCAAGTGGCCGTGATTTTTTTGGTAAGCGAGTTAATATCCCCAAAAACGATGTTACATTTTTATTGGATATCTACTCTGTAATAGTATAAACGACTAGTCTGGTTGACATGTAATTTAGATATCCTTGCAATAGATAGTTATTGCTAGAGGTTAATTAGGTTGGATATCAATTTCACTTATTGTAAATGCCGCGGGACGTTTTTCCCATCATCTTTCAAGAATTGATTTGAAAAAAAGAAGTTTATAAGTAAAGTCCTTTTTAAGTCTTGCCAAATACATTCCTTACCTCCTCGTTCCATTTTTTAAAATGTTTGACGTACTAATTACTCTCTTCCATTTTAACCTGCATAGTTTGATATTCATATGTTGACTTGAAAAATGTTTTATCATTAATATATTTAATTAATGATAACTAAAATATGTAAAAAGTTAATATTTTAAAATATAAGTTATAAGGAATATAAGAAGGTATCACAAAATAATAGTATTTATACTTATATATCAACTCAATTTTGTGGTTAAAGTTAAAAAGTTTTGATTAAATGTATGTTTAAATTGTAGTTTGAAATTGGACAAAGGGAGTAAAAAGGTTTACTGAATGCTAAAGGAGCACTCTCTTGTGCCTCCATGTCACTGTATTTGACACATTTAAAAAACAATATTGGTGCACTTTCTTTTATTTAGCAAGATTTCTTAAATTTCATCCACACATTTTTCTTTTAAGTCTAAATTTAGTTTCATTCTCCATATATCCTAATTAAAGATTAAATTAAATTGAATTGAGAAAATATATAATCAATTAACGAAATTTATCTAAAATTACATATTTAAAAAGGTGTCATTAAAAAAAACCTATTTAGAATGGTGCACTTTCTTATTTAAGTGAATTGCGTTTTAAACCCTATGTTTTGAACGAAAGTACAAAAATGACCTTATAAAATTTGAAAGTTAAAAAAATAACCCTAAACTCCGTTGACCAAGAAGTCAACAACCAAATTGGTATGAAATTAATGAAAATACCATAATACCCCTGAGTTAAAAATAAAAATAAAAAATGAAATGAAATGACCTCCTCACTCCCAGTCCCATTTCTTCCTCACTGAGTCCCCCCACTCCCAAACTCCATTTCCACCACTGTGATTCTCCCCACCCCTAAAATCCAACGAACTGAGGGATTAGAGCTGGATGTTTTGATCTACGGAGATTTTTAGGGGATTTGAGAGACGACAACGAAGGGATTTGAGCTTTTCTACGAATGGATTTGAGCTTTTCTAGGGGATTTTGGGGTTTTTAGGGAATTTGAGTGACGACGACGAAGGGAGAGATTTGAGCAACGACGACAAAGGGAGGGATTTGAACGGAGCTAGGTTTCTGGGTAGAGGGCAGGGCCGGCAGCAGAGCAGATTGAGGGGATGAAGGCTAGTGGATTGAGGTAGAGACTAGGGTTCCTGAGATGGGCAGAGGTGGTTTCTGGTTGGCGGGGCGTGGTTCCGGGAGGCGGAGCCAGCGACTGGGCGGATGGAGGGGATGGAGGCGAGAAGATTGAGGTAGAGGCAAGGTTTTCTAGGTTGGGGAGAGGTTATGGCCGGGGAGAGGTGGTTATCGGGTGGCGGGGAAGAGGAGAAGTGGCGAGATGGGTGACGGGGGAGAGAAGGAACATCGAGATGGGCAACGGGGAATGGAGACTTTGAGGAAGCTGGGTAGTACATCAACTCATGGGTTTCTGGCGGTGGCACGACGATATGACGACAGCGCCAGTGGGAGGTGGTGACCATGTGTGTTTGGAGAATAAAGAGAAGAAGAAGTCTAGGGGGTAGAATTGTCATTACAATTGTAGTTTTGAGTCCATGGGATATTTCTGTCTCTTCATTATTAGTCAACATCGGAAATTGGTCAAATGGGTAAAACTGCACATTTTGACTAAAATATAGGGTTACTTTTGCACTTTTAAATTTTACAAGGTCAATAATGCACTTTATCAATCTTATAGGTTATTTTTGTAATTTTCCCTTTTATTTAATATAATTATCTATAATATTTTCTTTATTTTGAAAAATAACTTTAAAAGATCAAATTAATAAAAAAATTAGGTATTATTTAAAAGATTTACAAAAGTTCAGGGGTTGAAATGCAAATTTTAAAAACTTCTCCGTCTTCCTTCCCGTTGCCACCCACATATCATCGTCGCAACCCAATTTCCCATCATCGTCGGATCTCTATTGCAGCACTATCACAACCAAGTTTCTCGTCGTCAGATCTCCATTGCACAAGTAGTTGTCAGGTTTTATCGCAGATTGAACAAGTGGTTGTCGGGTTTCATCGATGATTGCACAAGTAGTTGTATTTATTATATTCTGATAAGGCAAAGTGTCAATTGAAGTCGCCGGCGTCAATTGAAGTCGCCAACAATAAACCCTATCTCACCATCAATGAATGTGATTGGAGAAGGTTAAGAAGCGCCAACGTGCCGCGTGATTGGAGAAGGACGGTGGGGACGGTGAAGATGGCGAATATGGGCGATTTCCGATTGGCGAATGCCTAGTTCCAATCAGATACAATATTGAGTTGAAATTGGGTCAAACACGAGTTGGATCAACATTTGAGCATTTCTTGTTTGATTTATTTAATTTAAATATATTTGGCCTTTCATATGAGTTTTTATATAAACATAGATGATTTTCAATATTTATATTCATATTGTGCGCTTTTAGTATGATTTTTTATGTTTTTATATTTATGAAATTTAAACTTGTGAAATTTATAAAAGAAAATGATAATATTCTATTACTTTGTTTTTTTAACCTTTCATGTTTTAGATTTTCTTTATTTAATTTGAAAAATGTTGTACATTTAAGTTTTTTTAATTATGAACTTTATAACTTTTATTTAACCATGATGGCGTTTAAATTATTTCCTTTAATGTTTTACAAATTTGGTACGATTTTACATTTTATACTCATAAAATTTGGGCAAAGTCTTGGGAAAGACGGTTTTTCCATAGGCTTATGGAAAGACGGAGTTTAATTATAATAATAAAAGGTAAAAGGTCTTTGTTGCAATATTAAAGTT
>JAULKM010017386.1:0-14415 GCA_032355605.1 Rubia tinctorum
TATATTGAGCTGAATTATTTTTTTATAATTACTAATTGGGTCCATGAAAAAAACTAAAAGTATTTTGAGTTGATTACATGTAGGGTTATATAGTTGATCTATCAGGTTTAATAGTGTTCGGGTTGAATCGTGTTTGGGTTTAGATCGGGTTTTGGGTTGAGTCTGGTCGAGTCGAGTTTGGGTTCAGGTTGAGTCTGGTCGTGTCGGGTTCGGGTTCAGGTTCGGGTTGAGTCTGGTCGTGTATCAGGTCGGATTTGGATTCGGGTTCGAGCTAAATTCGGTCGTGTCGGGTTCGTGTTGGGTCAATATTTCTCAGGTTATAATCAGGTTTTGGGTTGAATTTCGATCGTATCAGCTTAGATTCGGGTTGAAATCTCTTGGGTTAAATCGGTTTTCGGGTTGAATCAGTCGTTTCGGTACGTGTCGGGTTTCAGATTCGGGTCAGAGACTGACAACTCTACTTCCGTTTCATAACTAGTATTGTTCAATCAATACATGCCAGGCACTTGTTTTCTTAGTAATCTTGTTTGTTAATGTGGTACAGTGCCAAATGGGTTGGCTTCGTCACATCGATGAATTTCTTTATTCTTAAATGTGTGACTAGGGGTTCAACTGGTCGGTTTGTCCATTAATTGGTTTCGGTTTCGGTTTTGGTTTCAGTCGGTTTATAATTTTTTTAAAGAAATCGAATAATCGATCGATAATATTGTCGGTTTTACCGGTTTGGTTAGTATCGGTTTCGGTTGATGTGTCGGTTATTACCGGTTATCATATATATCATTAATTAAAAATTAAAAATATAAATTTATATTAATATTGATTAGTAGTTAGATTCGTAAAACGTGGAATATAAGGTAAAAAATTTAGAAATTGGATAATTGTGTTGCATAAGAGTTGAATAATTTTTTGAATTAATAATAAAATTGTATCCCATCAATAATTATTAGTGTTGGGCACAATTATAAGCTACATCGACTTTTGTTTGCATAATTATTTGCTTTGGGCATAATTATTATTTAAAAATATATGGGTTAATAATATAAAGTTTGAAGAATAGTTAATTTGGGTTTGTCATCAAAGCCCAAAATTTAATGAATTAATTTTTTGGGTTGAAATTAATTAATTAATTAATTATTATGCTATAACATATATTACCGGTTATCCGGTTAAATCGATTATAAAACCGATAAAGAAACCGATAAAGAAACCGATTAACCGACATAACCGAATAACCATAATCGATATTAACCGATTAACCAATTAACCGGTAACCCGAATTAAATACCGGTTCTATTTTGACCGGTTATTGGTTTTTCGGTTTTTTTAACACCTCTATGTGTGACCATTTGATTTTAAAGTTTGGTTTAAAGATTCGATTTTTATTTGGGTCCAACATGTAAATATTCACTAGACATGGTGTGTTTAAGGACTTATAAGTAAAAAATGATTTATTTTGACTTATTTTAATAGCAGGGAGAGACCAGTTTTTGCTTCTCTCCACCCCCCACACACACACCCAAAAAAAACTTCTACTCTTTAAATAAGCACCTATTTAGCAATTTACCAAACATTGAAAAGGTACTTAGCTTATAATCAAAACAATTACACGCCCTGCCAAATATAGAGCTCGTTATCACTCTAAATACAATTTGGGTCCAACATGTAATATTTTTGAAGCAAATAGTCGGACCCTTATATTATAACTTGGTAGTTGTGAACATTTATTACATCACGTGCCAGGTTGTGAGCATTGGTTACACCAATTCTAGGGTGTTTCATTACATGCACATTAGTGAAAATCATCGCTACATTATACTTCTTAGTCCATTGAGTCCTTGGCAGGACACTTGATGTGATTTAGCACGATCTCATTGTTGGTCCGCATCGTGGCGGCTAATTCCGCTTGGATTGATGAGAGTTCCTGAAGGGATTGTGTGCCTTGCTAGGTTCCTTCATTGACATCTTGTGCACATCGTGTTGACATTGCCTTGCCATCTTGTGTCTGAAATGCTGCGTCTGTGTTAATGTGCGTCCAGTTCATATATTCGTGATTTGTCTGGCCTTCCTCTGTGTGCCAAATTTGTTAGATATTACCCACATTAGCCCTTCTCGATTAACTTATCGTGCTCTGTTTTGGTTAATTTTCCATGCGTTCTAGGTGCAACTAATGTGATTTGGGATCTGATGTTGGTGTTGTTTCGACTGGTCCCTAAGGTGGCCCTCTACTTGAGCCATCTTGACGATGGAAAGTATTGTTGTGACTGATGGTTTACGTTACTCAATTGTAGCCTTAATCCTTGCAAACCAAATTTCCCATATGATAATGCACGTCAGGTCGATGTCCTCCTTTTTTGAGGCAGCCTTGAACCACTCTCCCAGTCAGTCCTTCAATTGTAGGGGTTATCCTCGTCCAAGTCAGAACCTAGCCTTGACGTTCTCCAAAATCTTCTTACAACTTTTCATTCTAGGATCATGTGTGTAGATGTTTCCAACTTCGTTTGCCACGTTTGGTGGATAGGAGATATATCTGATCTCCTGACTCTAAGGGCGGGACTTGTTGGTGCTACAATTTGCACCAGTCTTCATACTTGGACTTTCACTTTTTCTGGTGTCTGCGAATACCATAGTGTATTCCAAAACTTTTGGTCATTCCCTGTGGATGGTACCGTAGTTGAGCTAGATGGTTTCTGTCTCACCTTTGTGCTCCACGCTTCATGGTGCCCGCTTTTGACGGTGTACTTGCCTAGCCGGTCTTTATCCCAAAATTTATAGTCCCTTTGACGGGGGGACTAGTGGGATATGAATTTCAGCTATGAACTTGATTATCTCTGGATGGAAGAACATCCCCGGTAATGGCATTCTTCATTTATTTGAATTTTCTATTAGATCACTGGCCTAGAAACCCAGTTGGGGTAAGAGTTGGCGCTCGTACCTTATCGAGTTTTTATCATTTGAGATCCATTCTTCCTGGATGTTTATATTGCTCCTATCTATCACTTGTCATTTGAGTACTGGCTTGATTAGGTCTCGAACTCATATGATGCCTCTCCATCCCCATGTTGATCCTCGTTTTGGCTTGACGTCCATGAAGCCTTCTTTGTTATAGTACTTGTTGATGAACAATTTAGAGAAGAAGGAATCCTTGTTGGTAATTATATTCCACACTAATTTTCCTAACATGGCTTGGTTCTCCTGTTATGTGGATCTCATTCCTAGACACCCTTGCCACTTGGAGTGACATGTAGATTTCCATAACTTCCGGTGTATCCCTCTCCCATCCACATCCAAATCCCATATAAATCTATCCAAGTGATTTTCTATGTTCTTTGTCAATGTGAATGGTATTCGGAAGGTGTTGAGGGTGTATTTTTCTGTCGAGGCAAGGACATGCTTGCTGACTGTCACCCTTCCCATAACCTATAGATCTCCTAACTTTCTGTTTTCCATCTCTGCCTTGACACTCTATGTTAGCTTCCCAAACATTCCCACCTTTGTGTCTGCAAAATCCATGTCATGGTCCAGGAACTTGTTTTTTGGTAGTTTTCAAACACTCTGAAGGTCTGACTAAGCCATTCTTTAGTGATTGGGTTAGTGTCTGGGTTGACAAGTAGAATTAACTTTTGGAAATTTATTCGTTGGCACGAGTATGTCGCGGAGAGGTTTAAGGTTTAAGTCAACTTTCCGGGTCCCCTTTTCGATATGTTAAAGAAGAGGATGCAGTTATCTACAGGCATTAGATGAGAAACTGGTTAGACCGATCTTCCTATCTTGACTCCTGGACATAGTTCATGAATATTTTCTAATGCCACCATGGACAAGAACGCTTCCTGGTAGAGTACAAAAAGGAATGGTGACAATAGGCACCCTTGTCGTAGTCCCTGCCTTGGTTGAAACGAGTTTGAATTCGTTCCACTGAACTTTATGGAGTATAAAACAGTTGTCACACAATCCATGACCCACCCTATCCATTTGCTTGGGAACCTCATCCATCTCATCATCTGTTCAAGAAACTCCCAGGATACTCGGTTACATGCCTTACTCATATCGATCTTCATTTTGCTATCACTTGCTTCCCATATTTCTTTTTGCGAATGTGTTCAATAACTTCGTGAGCTATGAGCAATTTTTGACAATTGTTCTTCCTTGTATGAAAGTCGATTGGCTTCCTGAGATCTAGAGGTCATAACCCTTTTAATTCTATTAGGAGGGACTTTGGCTACGATTGTACGCAAAGTTACACAAGATGATTGGGCGTAGGTCGAATGGTTTCTTTGGTATCTTGTTTTTTGGGATTAGGGTGAGTGTTGTGTGATTTCACTCTGTTGGAATTGACCTGAATGAGAAGAACCATTGAACTGCTTCCATGACCTCGTCCCCTACTTATGGCCAATGGTGTTGGTAGAATCATGTGGGAAAACCATCTAAACTCGGTGCCTTCCATTTACCCATTTGAAAAATCACAGTTTTAATCTCATGTGGGGTGACCTGAATTTCCAGCTGTATCTGTTGCTCTATTCCTACCCCCATTTTTATGAGCTCTCATATGTCCTGCATTGTTGATTGACCTAAAGCATTTGGTGGCATAATTGATTCATTAACGAATGCAGAACTTACATGGTTGTAGACCAGAAGTTGTAGTAGGTCATCTGGCTTTGCTATCAACTCTCCTGCATCATTCTTGAGCTACGATATGTAATTCCGTCTCTGCCTTTTCTAAGCCCATTGGTGAAAATCTTTGGTGTTCTTGTCTCCTTCCTTCAACCACACTTACTTTCCAGTAATCCTCTTGTAGTGTTAGGAGGTTCTCAAGCTCTCTTGTTTTGTCATGCATTCCGTTTGCATCTTTTGGTATTTACTTGAAGCCCAGTTGTTCTTTCACCCGCCGTATTCAGTATTCCAATTGGCCGATATCTTCACTAGCCCAGTTGTGCAACTTTTTGGTGGTGTTTTGCACTGTCATATTGAACCATGTCTGTGTTCTGTGGTGTTTCTGTTGGTCCCTACACTAGTATCTGCTTCTGGTGAGGTTGTGTTGTGTTGCACCGATCTCCAAATGCGTCGCACCAGTTCCTTTGTTTGGTTGTACCTTACCCCAGAAAGACTCAAACCTCCTTCTTGTTGTCTCAGTGGGGTCTCTTCTCCTTTAGTGTGTATTTAGTGTTAGTAGCCCTGTGGTCTGATCTCATAATTGTGTTAGTGTCTCTTAAATTTTTCATCCATGTCGGGTTAGCAAAATCCCGATCTAGGCGCCCCGGAATCAATTCATTGTCTTTCCTACAGTTTAACCATGTGAACCATTGACGTTTATTTTTGATCTTCTTTAGGTTTCCTATTGTTGGTAACCAGTTTAGGTCTTTCGCATCTTGTGGCATGACCAATTTTCCTCCTGACTTATCTTCTCCATCCAGTAACTGATTGAAGTCTCCTATTACAAGTACTGGTAGGTTGGTGTGCTGGATGTCCAACACGTAATAAAGAAAACATGTTACCAATACATTGTGTATTAGGCCCCACAACACAACGCTCATTGAATGGCTCCATCTCAATTCTTAAAAAACATATATTAAGTTCATTATAATACGTATTTACTCTCCTAAAATTTTATGTAACATACTTCCTTTGTCCCACAATAAACTTCCTAATTGCTTTCAGCTCAACCTTTTATGAAAGCTGATGTGGTAGCATCTTTTGATGTCAAAAGTAGTTTGTGTAAGCATTTTCATGAGTGATGTCATGGCTAGTGTTAAAAAGTAGCAAATAATGGTAATTTAGGGGTTTAATGAGGGTAAATTTGATATATTGTATGACTGTATATGGAAAACTTACATATAGGAAGTTATTTGTGGGATTGAATAAAAAGGAAAGTCAAGTTTATTGTGGGACGAAGGGAGTAGTATACAATGTTATTTCGATGTAAACATCTATAACTTTGTGTTTACTTTGATTAAAATGTCTATGTCATGAGTTTCTTGTCAGACCAGTGATAATACCTAGGTTGAATTTCATGAATTGAGTCTTGATGGCATGATGGGCCAAAACCACGCAGAAATAACGGATGACTATATTTATCGAATTACTACAAAATACCAAGTACATTATGGTAAGATTAATGTGCCCGGAGATACCTCTCAAAATCTACGAAATGATATGATGCAGCAATTATTCAAGTCTTTTACTACGGCAGGAATCCCATCTTTGGGTGACAAAACTAATCCATTGGCAGGGGGAGGTGTCAGAAATCCTGCAAAAACATGGATGATGGGGAATCAAACACTTCAAACAAAGCTTGAAGTTGATATTTACCACCCGTGAAGCCAAAGAATAAGTGTCTGGGTCCTGATGAGACTATAACCTTTCGAAAAAAGATGTTGTTGACAAAGTACCTAGGCGTCAATCTAAATACTGTATCAAGAATAAATTTATAAAACCTTATCAACCTAAAATATTACAGTAACATAGCAAGCAAGTAAGGACTGAACCTAAGAGATAATTTTATTCCTTATTTAGCGATAAAGTTCGACCAACTCTAATACAATGGTTTGGGAAATTTGATTTTTATATATATTTAAATTAATACAATAAAATAAAATGTAACATTTAAATCAAGAAATTATTTACCACCTCTTCTCCGGAAGTACTTTATATAGAAAGTGAAGTCATGCAAAACAGTAACAACTATGCTAGATAATAATACTAAGACCGAGAATAATGAGATACAAGACCCATCGAAGCAAACTATTGGTGTTCATGCAATCTGAATAACCAATCATTATCCAGTTAAAGGTTGTCAACCTTCTACAGACTCGTGACACACTTACTCACTAGCAAAATGAAATATGCAATAGATCTAGGTGATCAATTCAAATAAATCACATAATTCAAATTTAATACAACTACAAGAATTATTCAGTACAATATAAATAGGAACAAATAGAACCTGATTACTTCTTCTTGAACCTCACATTGTTTTCAGCGATAGCTTCAAATGTGAGATGAAACTAAGAATTTTAGTTCTCCATTAATCTAAGAATCTCATAACAAGATGGAATTTTCAACAGAGAATATCTATACACATTTTATATGGACTTCCCTCATTTATTGAAAATCCCTTGGGTAGTTATACTACTACATATCCAACTAAAGAAGGAATAAAACTATTCTTCTAATCTAAATCTAATTATTCTAAACCACTAAAATAAATATATTCCCGCAAAGACAATAACTCTAACTAATGTAAAAAGAAAATAGAGAGTTCTTATAATAATAATTCTCCATCAAATGAACTAAAATATTATCCTAGTGATTAGGAAACTAAATTTATACTAAATAGAAGATTAGAAATATAATTCTGGTATATATGACTCACCCGGATGGCCATTTAACAAAGCACAACGAAGTAACAAGCCAAAAAACACAAGGAACCACTTTGGCAATAGCCATAGGTAAGCCGGTTTGCTCAATGAAGCCACGAACACAACAACACCACTAACTCAATATACCTCGGATATATCGGAAGACGCTACTAGCCAAAGAGGACATGATGCTCAATATCCGGACGTGTCACAGACAAAGAGGACACGATCCAAGGATGAGGACACAATAATCAGACCCTGGTCACACACCCCAGAAGAACTATGAATAAATAAAATAAATTCCAATAGAAGGTAAGTGAAAACTATTAAATCAAAAGATATATTGGAATGCAATACTGACTTAGCCATCGGAGTTGGGTTAACCTGGGGACCTTCGCATGTATTTGAAAAGTGTGGTACTTACCCGAGCCAATCTTGAGTACTATCATTATTCAAAAGGGATCAACCACATTAGTGACGCCAACTATGGGGATCATTTTTTTTACAATTTTGATAGCCCTGGAGAGAGGCGAGCTGCCTCTCCTGAGGCAGATACTATGCGAACACTAACAACCCTCAAACTGAGACATGTAGGATGAGGAATCAGCAGAACCTCGCCAAAAGCATGCAACAAAGGTAAGATACTTATGTTACAAATTGTAAGAAATAACACCTAGGAAAAACAGGTGTACGACGTAGAGATTCACAAAAACAAGTGTACAGGGACACGAAATCCTAAGAAGTGCACAATCACAACTGCAAACAAGGATCGGGGTAATAGTTATTAGGTGTGTGTCATCCGACCAACAGAGCCATTGCAACCATTAAGCCCCGGAAATCACACCCAAGATCCAAGGTGTAATTAGTTTTAAAAAATCATAACTTCACCCAATAAGGGAAACTGTGATCATACCCAAGATCCAAGGTTGAAACACCCTCCCCCAATGTTACTTTAGAAAGGATGCGACCAAATAAGAAAACAACCCAACAGAACATAGTAAGCAAGAAGAGAATATAACAACCAACAAACTTAGTACCACAACCATAAAATGCATAAAGATTATTACATTATTCAAGATCACATGACCAAATACACCATTATGCTATCACTGTTAAATACTTTATAAGATTAGGAATTTAGTGAATTACAAAAACTAAGGATTAAAACAAACTCTCTACTAATTCAACCCCTAATACTACGTTAAGTCTATATGAGTGTCCAACATTCGAGATATCACCGAGACGATCCTAGTAGCCTCTTGGAGACAAACCCTTATGGCTAGTTTTCTCCATTGTTCTCATCCTTTGAACACCGACCTTAAAAATATTGAAGGAGGATTATACTTGGGCTCCAACCTCCTAATCAGGTAGAGCAAATATAGACACAAGCAATTGTTGACCATACTTTCAGTTTAGCCTCCGCCAGGATGAAATTTACGGAAAATACGAGAATAAATATTTGTTAAAAAAATTCAGCTCCTTTAATATAAAGAAAAATTGGAGAAGTGATTTATTCTTTACATATCAGCCCCCGCCATATATGTTTTCTGCCTCCGCCCGTGTTTACCAGCCCAACTTAGTTAAACGAACTCATAAAGGAACTCCTCCTTCACAAGTCTTTTAACTGAGTAGCCCGTCTTCTTCTCAAGCATTAACTACTATGAACATGGGCTATTTGCATCCATTGGTTTTCTTCAATACCCAAGAGCACCGCGCAGACTCCCTCTATCCCACAATAATCTTGCTAATTTACTTTAGGAGTCAATTACTTCAATTTTTAACTATTGTTTTTTTGTATGTAAACAATTTTGAAAAATTAATTGTTTAAAACCATGAATCTAAAACCCTATCATATGATAATAATTTTACATATATATTAAGAGAATTTAATGGTTGAAGTTGGTTCGGTTTGACTTCAAAAGTCAAATTAGGAAAATCATTGTGGGAGGGAGAGAGTATATGGCAAGGGACCTTGATACGTGATGCAGATACGTGATGCATTCCACTCGACCATTACTACACGTAGTCAACCCATGTATGCATTCCACTCTACCACTACTCCACCCTAGCAGAATTACTGTTAGTAAGAACGTGAAAAGCCGCCCATATACGGCATGTGGTTGGCCACGTACTTTACGTATTTCTTTCACCGCTCTATTATAAATAGTGTGTTTAGGCTGTAATTATTCTCATGCTGAAAAATATATCTTATCTTCCATTCCAATCTTATTCATTATTTTCAATATAATTCGAGCTTAACATCCTCGAATATATCATTATGTTCGAGTTTAACACCCTCGAATCGTATCATTTCACTACAAGAAATATGTCCTTTTGCGACATAAAAATTATATCGTTTAGCCTTCATTTAGTGTCGCAAAAGGTATTTGTGACACATTATGCTTCATTTTATTTTCTGTCACCATAGTTATTGAGGTATTCGTTGTCACACTCTTTTTTTTATTATTATTTTGATGCAAAAAATGACAGTATTTGTGTCACTTTGTTATTTGTCGCATTGGATTTGCGGCACATTATGCATCATGTAGTTTTGTGATGCATGAATGTTTGCGACACTTTATGCAACATTGGTTAAATGACGCAAATTAATTTGCGACACTACATGTGACACTACTTTCAATCTGACATAATTGTTTGCGACTCATTTGACGTCATATTTAAATTATTGTATATTTTTTTTGACACATAAATTATGTCACAATTATTTCATATTATGTCGCATACTGCGCGACTTTTGCCAAAACGAGGCACAAAATAAATGACACTATTTGTGTTATTAGGTCACTTGTCGCATTAATTGGCGACTTTTATGCATCATGTATTTGTAATGATGCATGAATGTTTGCGACATTTTATTTTACATTAGTGTGAACTAATATGCAACACTACATGTGACAACTTTTTTGACGTCACATAATGTACGACAGTTTTTGCAACGCTTGATTTTTGTGCCATAAATTTTATATCATTCTATATGGGCCATATGATGCCAATAATATATATTTTTAAAATTTCTACATTTAAACATTCATAAAAACTATAAACACTCATGAATTAAGAAGATTTACATATTAATAAATGATAATAAAAATAAAAATAAAAATAAATTAAGTTGTTTATTAATTTCAAAAGATAAAACAAAAATTATTCAAATGTGAAAAGTGCTCTCACGATTCTAGAATACTACTAAAAGATGTGAAGCCGAATTGAAAGAAAATAAAAGTAACCAATCCGGTTCTTTGACTTGTAAGTTTTCTCTTGCTCTTCCTCTTTGCAATTTTTCCTTGATCCTAAAAAAATATTAAAAATCAAAACAAAATTAATCCTTGAATAAATATTGATTCACATAAAACATATGAATGAAGTGTAGGATACTATTTTAGATGGTATCAATTAAACTAGAAATTGAACAATAATTATAATAAATAGTACCTTAAGATGTTGTGTAGTAGCATCTATTTCAATATTTGAGTTGTTCTCGCATAATGCAGCTCTGGCATTATCTCGTACATGTCAAGCATCACAAATATCTTTTCTGGAGATATCTTACTTTTGCCAATTGCATCCCGAAACCAAACACCATGAAGACACTCCCAACATTGACTTCAATAAAACATTGGTCCTTGAGGGAATCGAAGCCCTCAAATATTTTCACCAATATGTGTTTTGCAGCAAGCATCAATGTAACATGCATTATAATTAGCTACTGAAAGACCATACTGAACAAAAGATAATGGTGGGTGGAGAACTTACAACAATATGCATATACTGAATCCAATCTCAGGTCCTGAAATACAAAATTTTCCATGGCATTTTCTGAGCATCCTCTTTGCAAAGTTTTTTCACACTAAATTTGAAATACATTCCTCCAAGACAGAACACAGAGTATCCCTGCAAAACTGTCATAAAAATGGATAATATGTTAAGAAGAAGGATAGCACAGAGTATTTTTCCCTCTTCCTGCATATGACAGAAGGATAAAATCTTAAGCATCTTAAACAAGCATAATAAGAAGACCAAAAAAACTGTTAAGAAATGTCATGGAAAAGATGCCATAATTTGTAATCTGATTGTAAGAGCTCATTGAGAAGAGTGATGGACTTGATGTGATAATAGTCAAACTCATTTATCCCAAGAGGTTTTCCCTCCTAAGCTCATTCTTAAAATCCTCAGTCTAACTACAATTTCTACCAAATTACCCTGATTAATGCAGAATGCAAACAAGGAAAAAACATGAACACCACCAATCCTTGATCTATTCAATCTATTTATTCAGTTTATGCAGTCACCACAAAACACAGCAGGATTCTGAGCAAATGTTGATTTTGAGCAAATGCAACAAGATATTTATTTTAAAAAAATACAACAGGAAGATTTAGCAATAAAAAAAGATTAAACAAACAACACAAAAATCACATCTAAGATTTCATTAAAACATGTTCAGCCGAGATCACAGACGGTTACACACAATCAATCATGCCAGCAAACCCAAACATCGATCATACAACACATACAAACATCAGGGATAAAGTCAACGCACATAAAAAAAAGTGAACCAAAACAGAAACTTTAATCATCAGAAAGCGGAATTAAGCAGTAGTCGGCCTCGGTGATAACGTACAGATGGTTGCATCAGCGACAGATCTTCCCCTTGAGATAGAAAAGCACGAGTAGCAGCAGCAGAACGATCGATTACTGGATCAAAAATTTTGTACGGCTGTTGGGATATGTACAAATAAGGAATAGATTAACAAAATTAAGGAATTGGAAGAAGTGTTGAATTTGAGGATGAAACCCTAGAGAGAGAAAAAGGTCCCAGATGGAATTGGGGGGAAAAGGAGTGATGGACTACGAAACGGGGAGTGAGAGTCAAAATGGTATTAATATGAAAACTCTGAGGAATGCAGTAGTATGAATCAGGGGTATAATGTAGTCATTTTTATGAAGTTTCCTACTCCCTTTGGTCACTTTATGTTGGCACTGGTAAAATGACAAACATTTTTTTAAAGTAAAATTAATGGTGGAAATTGTATTGGGAGAAGATAAAACATATTGAATGGATGAAATTAATCTAGTATTTTTCAAAAAGGGAAATTGTCAATATAAAAAGACTAACCATAAATGGTAAGAGTGTCAATATTAGAAGACCGGGGGGAGTATACTTATTACAACGAGATAATACCCGCACTTTGCACTGACGTGAATTTGAATATTATTATATATATAAATATATTATATATTTTTAAAATAATTTAATTAGTTGATAATTTTTTTAAAATAAATATCAATTTAGCAAAATTACATTATCGTTATCAACATTGCATGCATACATATTTCATAGAATATGAAAAATGATCAAAATTTTGAAAATTTGATTGTAATATCGTGTCATTGCACAGTTTATGATAAAAAATATTTATTATTATCATACAATTTTTTGCAAAAAAAATTGAAATATTTAAATTAGATGATAGTTTTTACTAATTAAAGTTTGTACAATTGAGTTATAGATGTCCACTTTCTTCTTCTTCTGATAATTTTTTTTAATATATTGTGATTAATTGATAATATTGTGCTATTTTTTGACGGAAAAAATACATTCTAGAGAAGGTTTTTTTTATCATTCTAGGGAAGAACGGAAAAAAAACTTCCGTGGTCAACGAATATTGTACTTCGTAAAAGGTTGGACATTTCCGACAGGAGCAGTGGTTGAACCATGCACAGTTAAAAGTTTGACATTTTGACTAAAAACAATTATGTGCAGATTTGGTTGGGATGGAGGGAGCAGTCTTAAATTGTCAATTTTTCATAATTATTAATTATACAGATTAGAGAAAGTTAAATTTTATGATAATCTAAATATAATATTAAAATTAAAATATAATGCATTAAATTTTTTATGACAAAATATTGAGAGTTTTCCATAAGCATATGGAAAGACAGAGTTGAAATAGAATTATAGAAAGGTAAAAAAAATTTAGTTGCAATATTAAAATTTTGCTATGCAACATGCAGTAGTTATAAGTTTATGACCCGATTAATGCAATCCAAAAATTTTATCTTGATTATTCTAATTTGTATTTTAAACTTTGGTATTTCCATAACTTATGGAAAGACGGTCATTCAAGAGACGAACTTGTTTTTTCAATACTATTACCAATCAACTATTGATATGTACAAAAATAGATCGTTTATAAATATTAGTTAATAAAAATAAAATAAAGTCGTATAAATATGCAAAGTTTTGGGAAAGACCGTCATTTCATAGGCATATGGAAAGTCGGTGTTGAATTAGAATTAAAGAAAGGTAAAAGATTTTAGTTGCAATATTGAAAATTTGTTATGCAACGTGCAGTAGTCATAAGTTTATGACTCAATTAATGCAATCCAAAAATTTTATCTTAATTTCTTCTAATTTGCAATTTAAACCTTGGTCTTTCCATAACTTATGAGAAAATGGTCTTTCAAGATACGAACTTGTTTTTCAATACTGTTACCAATCATATATTGATATATACTAAAATAAATCATTTCTAAATATTAGTTAACAAAAATTAAATATAGTCGTATAAATAGACAAAATCTTTGGAAAGACGGTCTTTCCATAGGTATATGGAAAGATGGGGTTGAATTAGAATTATAGAAAGGTAAAAGATTTTATTTGCAATATTAAAAATTTATTATGCAACATGCAGTAGTTATAAGTTTATGACTCGATTAATGCAATCCAAAAAATTTATCTTGATTTCTTCTAATTTGCAAATTAAACCTTGGTCTTTCCATAACTTGTGGAAAGACCATCTTCAAGAAATGGTATCTAAGAAAAATTGCATATAAAATTTACAAAGTTTTAAATAAACCATTGAAAGTATTTACAAATAAAAAGTTCCAGTACTATATTTAATTTTTATATAAAGCATTTTATTCTGATTTTTGTCTCAAAATTAAAATTTATTAGAAACACTTATATATAAATAAAAGTTACTCAATCTATTATTCTATATGTTTAACATAGTAATTTTAGATATTTTTGTAGGCAAAT
>JAULKM010017397.1:0-14415 GCA_032355605.1 Rubia tinctorum
TACTTAGCCGCTCCCGAAGTCTTGTTCCCAATAAAACCTCCACAAGATCTCCTCACTAACCTTTTGACTCGTCCCCCTCCCGACGTCACTAATAAATTTGAAACCTTTTTCACGGGAGAATACACTCACTAAATCAAGATGGGAGCTAAGTGGTCAAAGAATTTTTTTTACATTTTTGCTCCCGTTCCTACTACAATTCTACCTATGCGGTAGATAGTGTCAATACCAGGGTCTTCCACAAAGATGTTAGGAACCTAAAAGTTAACTACACACAGCTGTGGTCGGGTTCTCAATCTGACCATATACTAGGAATACCTGGTATAGATAAAACAGGATTGGGGGGGGGGGGTTACTAATAACTACGAACATGTGAAATCACAGGAGAATAAACTATAAAACTAGCACTGGGGGAGTATTTGCGCAACATGATTGGTGTTGCGTTTTGATCCTCAATTCAACTACATACAAAATGTACAAGCCTATTCTAGTGTTTATGACACATGGTGTGGTCGATGGTTAACACTAGGGTGCGCATGTAATCTTCTATTGGCACCACCTTCGTAATTAGGGGAGTGCAACAACGACCCTGCCTTTTGTGTAGATCTGAATCTCCCCCATACAATTACATCCTAGGAACTACACCACGAATGCTTCTCTCTAGGCCTATAGAGGCAGAGGGGGTGAAGCACGTTATCGATGGCTCTAGGGTTGTCAACCCTAGTTTACTACTAATGATATCTCTATTTGTAACCCTTTGGGCTAATTTTTCTACTAAGACTAGTGTATGGTCGATCATACGTTAACTTGGAGACCCACATGCACACACCCATACGGTCCCAGATTATTGTTACCCTAAGCACATCTAAGTTTACTTCCCCGGGGGATATCAATAAGTGTGCCAACATAAAAGTAGACTACTGTGTGGGCTAATTTTAGTGTGACAATAATGCAATTAATAAGAACATGAAGAATAAGCCAACATGATAATCATAAACACATAGAAATAGGTAGATCTAAGGAGTCTAAAAAAACACCAAATTTGGAATGCAAATACAAACCCCAAGTTAATTAACTTCTCCCTAAGCATTGAACCCAAATAATTTATCGGATTCAATGCATTTGAACAAAAGAAAAATAAAGAGAAGATGAGAAAAGATTTTATAGAGAATGGAAAGCTTATTTCTCTCTCTACCTTACTCTTAAGAGTTTAAAATAAGCATTAACTCGAACCCTAGTAGACATAGGTTGATATATAGTAGTAGGGAATAGGAACTTGAGAAGGCACAAAATAGGCCAAAAACCCTAGCAGCCGCAAACGACACGGGGCGTGCAACTTGGCACGGCCCGTGCCAGTCGGTTAGCCTCGAGCTGATACGGGCCGCGTAGCCTTGTCCTGACATAGGTTGGTCAATTTGGCACAGACTGTAGCCTCGTGCTGACGCAATACGTGTTGGCCGGCACAAACCGTCTGCTGGTGTTCCATTTCAAACTTATGAATCGTGCGCCCCATGTTGTTTGATGCGGGCCATCGGCTAGAAGAATTTCTTGATGAGTTGAACGATACGGGAATTGTTATTCTTCGCATCCTATGGGCTGGTCTTCGCATGTTTGGAGTTTAAAAGAGATGGGTCATGCAAACCAGCACGGTCCTTGTCCATACTTAGCCTTACAGACGGTTTTGGTGACATGGGCTGGTTGGTGACAAACGGTACATGCCAAGAGGGTGTGGCATGGCCCGTGCTAGAAGGTACGGTGTGTTCCGAGTGCCTCTGGCATGGGTCATGCTAGAAGGTTTGGTCCATGCTTGAGAGCCTACCTTGTGCGGGTGAGACCGACTTCTACTGGCCGATTCGTGCCAGTTGACGCTGCCTTTCGATATTGACATTGTTGAACTCTGACTCTACCTTTTTCCCGCTCAATTCCATCTACTACCATGCTTTTGGTCTGTAGTCGTCTGTCTACTACCATCCCCTCGAATAACCTTCAAATATCTTCTACCATCCTTCTGAATGGCCTTCAAATATCTTCTACCACCCTCGCGAATGGCCTTCTACAAAATAATGCCGAAGTACTCATGAACAACCTACTAATAAGCTCACAAAAGAATATCTAGGTGCTCGTGAGGACAATGTGTCCATTATATTTAATTAAGTCTACAAAATTCAAGATTTAGATAAGAAAACCAACAATGGTAATCTAAACCCTTTGTAATGTAAACCTAACTAAAACTAGCAATCAACCAAACAAAACATGATAACAAATGTGTTAAACGCATTGGTTAACGCATGCAATAAGGTGCACAAAACCTTTGCTCCTCATCAAGAAGACCATTGTAGAAGTAGTATACCAAATCTCCCTCTGAATAGCCATGGTATAGACAAATTGAGAGATGCTTTTTGAACCTCTCCCAATAGTCTTAGAATGACTCCACGTGACATTGGATAGTGTTACTAATTCCTTCTTCAAGGTGGCGGACTTTGAGGAATGGAAGTAGTTGTCATGGAACTTCCTCTTCAACTCAATCCATGAGTTTATGCTTCCGGATGGAAGGTAGTGGAGCCAATACCTTACTGCATCTCTTAATGAAAATAGAAAGGCCTACAACTTTTAAAGCTCTTCATCCACTCCTTCGGGAATCATACCATACCAAACGATATGAACGTCGGAGAGATGTTTGTTAGATTCCTCCCCTTGCCTACCAAGAAATGAAGTAGCAAGTGTATCAACTCGGACTTTATCTTAAAGTACCCATTTGGCCCAATCGCCGGATATGTGATTCACATAGGTTGTTGCTCAAGGTTGGGAGTCATAGTGTCCCCCAACGGAACTTGCCTCAACAGAACATTCCATCCATGAAGGTGAGGGTGTTGAGGTTCTCTTTCCGGATGCTCATCTTGATGCTCCATGGAAGTAGAAGATTCCTCAAAATGGTCACTAGAAGGGGTGTTATTCACATTTTCTATAGAAAGTCTCCTAGACCTTTTCAAGTTCAACTCTAACTCGAGGTCGTAGTATAGGGGTTCTTGTGAAAAGGATCAAGTACGAACCATACAACAAGAACTAGAATAATATGTCTCCAAGATAACCAACAATCAACTAAAACCAAATTAAAAAACTAGGACAAATTAACACAACTAGTCAACATTCACACATAATATGGCCACACACATAAAAATAAACGCCTCATTTAAGGGCAGCGGCGCCAAAATTTGAGAGGTTGTCACCATACCTCTCAAAAATATAATTTATAACCCTTAAGTTCTTCCTAAATACAACTAAGTAGATAATGACAAATCGGGGTCGTCTACGAAAAAGAGAAATTATTCTAAGGGTTTATGCATATAAGGTGGATGTAAGCATAGATACATATACACATATACACACACACACATATATATATACACACACACATATATATATATATACATATATATATATACACATACACACACATATACATACATATATACACATATATATACATATATATATATAAGCAAGTACAGAGGGGCAGCAATTCGGTTGGTTTTTCCTAAGTTATGAAAGTAAAAATAAGACAACTAGCAAATGAAGATAATTATACTGATCATGCAACAAACTAAGAAAGGATGATAAAATTACAATTGACAAAGCCCGGGGAATTGATTCTCACTTCCAAACCTCTTATAGATCACTCATTCAATCACTCATTCAATCACTCATTCAATCACATTAATTACCTATGTTAAATGCTATAACTTCCATTTCGAAGATAAACATTCCTTTGTTCTTAAGAGTAATTCACAAAAGCGATCAAGGATATTTGCAAATCTCATTAATGATCACTTTAGACAAACAAGGACTAAAGGTATTTCATCAATGACATCACACAGAAAGAATCATAGATTTGATAACAACTAGAAGCATTCTACCAAATGCCTAGTCATTTAACGAAACAAAGCATGTATTAAATCTAACCTAGAACAATCAATATTGAAGATTTTACCTTGTAGTACTACCTTAGTATAAATATGATAACAAACCACATTACATACTCATCTAGCAAGAATAACATTATTTACCCAACAAGAAGTTCTAAGAAAAAGGATAAGATTTGCTATTTATAGTACAAGAAAAAGCAAAAAGTAAGTCAGGGCAGCCGTCTGTCGCGGGCCGCGACGCCTATGATGAATATTCATTTCTTCCTCTCTTTTTTCTCGTCTAAGGTTTCACCATCTTCATTTCACTTCTTTTATCTTCATTTCCTCAAATCTTCAAATTCAAAAAGCTAGTAGTCAAAGTCTTCAAATCTCCATATAATTGTCTTATTGCACAAAATTCTCTAGAAAAGTAATAAGAGCGCGAAAGTCGTCTTTAAGTCTCATAAAATAATTTCAAGGCAAAATACACGATCTAGAGTACAAAAGTAAGTTCAAAAAGTCTCAAAATAATCACTTAAAATGAACACATCATGATGCAATGCTCTGTTTTGTTCTCTGAAGACGCGTTCTATCTTCGTCCTTCCTTTGCAGAGCTTCAGACTTGAAGTTAAGGAAAGTATTTCTCCATGCTGAGCATCCTTAGCTTCAGGAATCGGATTAGCTCCAAAGTAGACTTCTCTACACCCTGCAACCCTAATCCAGGGTCGGCCATGAAATTTTAGTGATGTGAAACTAATTAGAAAAAGTGACTCCATATATAATATTTATGGTATGCAATATTTGTAAATTGGGGTAACTAACTGAAACATGTACTCACTCCGTCCCATAAGTTTTGACATGTTTATTTTTTTCAAGTCAAATTTGACAAACTTTTATCCCTAAGTATAAATTAATATATTCATAATAAAATATTATGAGAGTATTTGTTCTATTCATTCTAACATCTATTTTTAAATGTCAATGTTTTATATAGAATTGTTATACGTAGTTAGAGTTAATGACGGTCAAATATAATTATTAAATACCATTAAAAAATAAACAAACATGTCAATATTCGCGGGTTGGAGAGAGTATTAATTATCTTGTTTTTCTAAACTTTGTTTAAAACGTATCAGTAATTTTTCGATTACTGAATTCCATTTAAATGCCTATTTTTCACAGCTTTGGACGTGGTACATTGCCAACTCATCAAACATCCTAGAGGACTCTCAACTTCTAAGATATTCCCTTCATCTCAATAATAATTTCATATTTTTCTTTTTGGTCCGTTAACTAATAATTTCCCATTTCTGAACTTTTCAACTTTTAGTTATAAATGTGTGATCATAAACTCTTCATTTCTCTTAATTTATGTGGATGCATTGTTATTACCCATTAAAATAATGTCACATTGACTTGTCTTTAAATTGTGTAAAAAACAATTTAGAATTTTAAATAGGAACGGAGAATCAAACCTTCCACTCCACGTTCCTTACCTGCAAAACCAGACTCATAATACACTTTTCTTCAAAGGAAAGACAAACCCCATAATTTAAGCATCGGAAATACAGAATAAGGGTAGAGGCGATCATCGATATGAAGATCAACGGTTGTAATGTATTCTTTCTATTTGTTCTGCCACTATTTCTATTTTTGGGATTCGGGCTGGTCTGTTCTTCGTCGAGGTCTAGTGGAGTTCTTGGCGGGATCGATAATTACAGTGGAAATCAGAATGATGCAGAAATTGAAAGCATTGGCCGATTTTCTGTTCAAGAATACAACAAAAAAGAGGTCTTTAGTTTCGCTGAAATTTTCTATTTATGTATTTATCTTGTTTATGTTGTTCTCTTGATTCATTTGCTGGAATGTGGCTGTATTTCATAATCCAGACGGTTAAGATATGTGATGAAGAATCCAAGGATGTCCAGTTATCTATAGATGGACATTGATTTCTCTAGTAATTATGTACTCATATATCTCTGGTATCTGACCTTTGATAATTTATTATCTCTTACAATCAGAATGCACTTCTTGAATTTAAGAGAATAATCAAAGCCAGAGAACAAGTAGTCTCTGGTACATTATACTATCTCACTCTGGAGGTAGTGGATGCTGGCAAGAAGAAAATCTGTGAAGCCAAAGTTTGGGTGAAGCCCTGGATGAACTTCAAGAAGTTGGAGGAATTTAGGCACGCCAATGATCTCTCTTCATTCTCTTCTGATGATGATGCTAAAAAGGTCAGATTCGTTGATTGAGCTTTTCGGTGTGCTACTCTAGTAGTATTTGTTGGCATGTATGCTTTGGAGCTGAGGAAGTTTGAGCCCTGATCCAAAAAAGATTAATTTGAAAACTATTCTTGAGAGTCATAGGGCTATTAGGTTGTATTACAGCCATAGCTGTCTGTCTCTAATAAGCTTTGCTGTTGAATTTGTTTTTCTTCTTGCCGCTAAATAGCTGAAACTTATGTTGGCTGTTTTCGAATTTCTTTAAACTCGTATGCCTGGATGTTTTCGTCAAGTCTGGACATGGCACATTTACGCATGTTGGCTCCAGTTAAACAGGATTACACAAGTCCTTTTCTATCTTGCTGAGGAATTTCGGGAATGGCCTTGCTAATAGTTTCTTTTAACTGCTTCAAATTCTCTAAGAAATCAATAAAGTTGTCATATGATTTGAATGCCGTAATCCTATGGTTGAAATGAACCTTCTTGCCATTTTCCCCACATGCAGGTCACTGAAAACATCGCAGAATCTGATTTTGGACGATGGTCTAGACTTAGCAACGAGTTACAGTAACCTTTTCTGCTTCTCAGTTCAGTGGTTTTGTAACTTATTATGAAATTAGGAGTTGCAGCAACCTCTCAGGGTTTCAAACTGCAGCTTCTTTGCACAGTTTGATCAGTCACTTATTATGAACTTGTTTGAATAAAGTATATGGAAGAATAAAGGGAGCTTATTTAATGGGGCTACTAAGTTGTTTTGCAACACGATGAACGAGCGACCTCAAATATATCCTGCTCATTTAATGGAGTATACAGTTTACTAGCAATGTTATGTACATCAATTTGATGTCTCTGTGGGTAGGGACTAGGGATTCTCATTGATTCATCTTCCAGTGATATTTCAAAGTTTCAGCTGTCTCACTTGTTGTTCTTAAAGGCATGATATTGGTTCCAAGATAACATTGAGTACATATTACAGACAGCTACCATCTCAGCTCATTGTCAATTGAATGGAGGGACAGTACCATTGCTGTCAAATGGTGTAGAACAGGTGAATCAAATGATTAAATATCTAGCGCCAGACGAGTATACAAATGGGAGGGCAACCTTGGTGTAGCAACGGGTTGCAAGGGGGTTTTCATGTAAGCAACCATTCCAGGGCTCTTTTGCATATCGATCTCCTCAGGCTTGACTCCTGGTGGAGGTGACCAAGCAAAGTGATCCAACAAGTGCCCCAGCATAGAAGTCACTATAATGAGAGCAAGTTGAGCACCGGGGTAGATTCTCCTTCCTGCACCGAAGGGGGGCAGCTGATAGTCATGGCCTTTGATGTCAACTTCTTCCAGGAACCTCTCAGGTTGGAATTCCAGGGGATTTTTCCAGGCGGATGGATCACGAGCGATGGCCCAAACGTTAACATGCACAATGGATCCTTTGGGAGGGTCATGACCACCAATCTTCAAATTGGCACTCGCCTTGTGTGGCAGCATTAGGGGACTGGGAGCGTGCAACCTGAGAGCTTCCTTGGTTATACATTGCAGATAAGGCAATCTGGCATAATCAGCTTCAGTCAGTGAACCTTTCTGAGCCGATGACGCGGTCTAGTTCTTTTTGTGCCTTCTGCTGAACCCTTGGATTCGTCACCAGCTCTGCCATAGCCCACTCAACTGATATTGTTGTTCGTGTCCATGCCAGCAGTGATCACGTCCTGCACAAATCTTAAATCTCAGCCAATCCCTATTCCTTACCATTACACAATCTGCTTCCATAAATGGAAACATATATACTTGGGAATATATATGAGCAATGATGAAGGGTAATGTCTAACCTCTGATCTAAGACTGGGATACACAATGGCATGAGATATGATGGTGATGGACGCAAAAGTAGTGAATGGGTGTAGAGGAAATATTAGAATCCCAATTTTATTTTCATCACCACCCAATCCTCTGGAATTCGTTTCATATTAAGCTCAAATTGAGAGATTGTGATAAATTTCCCAACCCACAACTTCATTTCCATTGGTAACTCTCCAGAAATAAAAGGAAGGAGGTACTATATACTATATACCGACCAGGTTGAGTGCAGTTGTTGAAAATAGATTGAACCATGGCAGAGACCTCGTTTTCTCTGATAGGCCTTGAAGCTTGTCGGGAGTGAAAAGTAATGAGCCCATATCAAATCCTGGCGTTTCTGCTCATTCTAGCGGCAGGTCTACTCATATACCTGTTTGCTAAGGGTTCGATGATAGAAATGGTCTCTTACAATTAAATATATTATTTTTCTCAGTCTCTCTTTTCCACCTCACTTTAAGAGACTACTTAAGAGACAACTCATTTTTTCCTCTACAGTGGTAAGAGATCACTTTGTACAATTCATGACCCTACTTGATTTTCTCTATTCTACTCATTAATTTTACCATTAAAATTTAATCTAAATAAATTTGTTCACCCAAAAAAGTTGAATGTGTAATTTAATAATATATTATAATATTTAAAATAGAATTTCTTTTTTCCAAAAATAATTAATAATTATTTTTGATTCTTTTATATATCGTCCTTCATCGCAAATAAATAAATCAAATTCATTTTCTTTTTCAAGAATTTTATTTTAAAAAATTAAAAATACATAAATATTACGAGAAATATATTATGATGTAATTATTTTAAAAATATTACATTAGCAAAAATCAATTATAACGGCTAGAATAATTACATTAAAAAATTGAATAATAAAAATTGATCTAGTTCGACCAACTATTACGATTTGGAAAACGAAATATTGATCTAGTCTGACCAATTATTACAAATAGAAAATTTAGATATTGATCTAGTCTGACAGTTATTACTAACATAATACAAGTTAAAAATTGAAAACCAGAAAACATGGACGGCGAATCCATATTGACATCCTAATTTTGACCACCCGAATGTTGGTAAAGATGTTCCGTAAGGTCGTTTCTCAATTGGTCATATTTACTTCTGTTGCGTACTTCCCTCCAATTTTCCCTAAAAGTCGGTAAATTAGCATGCCGCTCTGCGTTGTAATGACAAGGAGAGTCATCGATTTGGTCATAATCACCCGGTTGAACCTGCAAGTCATATGTATCTCTTTCATCTTCTACTATCATGTTGTGCAGTATGATACAAGCTATCCTAATATCCCCAACGTTTCCACATTCTAGTAACGGGCCGGGTTGCGTATCACAGAGAACCGGGATTGTAAAATACCGAAAGCACGTTCGACGTCGTTCCGGTAGTTCTCTTGACACTTTGTAAAAAGTTGTTTCTTGGGGTCATTCAGACCCATATAGGTGGGCATGCAGGTGGCCAATTTCGGATAGATTCCATCTGTAATACCCTTGATCGTAGATGCGACCATTGACTTCATAAGGAAAACGTGGAGCCCTTCCTTCACATACATTATCAAACAAGGGTGACTTTTCTAGGACGTTGATATCATTATTTGACCCCGCCATACCAAAAAATGCATGCCAGATCCATGTATCGTAAGAGGCCATTGCTTCCAATACAATTGAGGTGCGTCCACTTCTACCCTGAAACTAACCTTTCCAACCCACATGACAGTTTTTCATTCCTAATGCATGCAATAAATACTACCTAGCATACCTGGAAATCCACGTCCACGCGCTACATGGATCAGACGTGTAACATCATCTTGATTTGTTGGTCTGAGGTATGTTGGACGGTACATGACAACTATTGCTTTCACAAAATGAGACACCGTTTCTCTGACTGTTGTTTTGCCCATCTCTAAGCATTCATTAAGTTGGTCGAAATGCACAATCATATGCCAAATGGTGCATGGCCATCGTGCACTTTTGGAGTGGCGAAAATCCTTCATAACCGCAAGCATCAGGCCTTTGCACGAAGTAGGAATCGTGGTTTGTGACATCTTCGAGTATACGTTGGAAAACATTTCGCCGCATACAAAACCTAGTTCGAAAATGTTGATCGTCGTACATTCTCTCAGGAGGTTGAGCAAAATATTATCTCCGGAGGACTTCTTGTGCTCGAGAACGGTCTCTCTTGATATGATTCCTTGTTTTGTTTGGTAAGGTTGGAGAATTTTGAGAAATCTCACCCTCAATGGATGCGTACCATTGGCTTGCAACTTCTGGCAAATTCAAGACAAAGTTAAGCGCCTCAGGATCTGTTTCGGGTAAGAGTCTGAGAACATCATATGTTGGTGTGTTTAATGATTCTCTTTGGTCAAGATCACTATCGTTGTTTGGGGAATTAGAGGAAGACATGGTTATGTAGTACAAGGGAGGTAAACAGGTTTGGGGTTCAAATGGAAGGTAAACGAATGTCCCCTTTATATAGAACCAAGAAATTTGAAAACCCATAACTTTTGTCTAGCAAAAACTTCGAGGTGATGAATGAACTCGACCCACGTGAACAGATGGGACGTTTCAATCACAACCCCATTAATTATGTCTAGCGGAATCTTCGAGGTGATGAATGAACGAGGGCCACGTGAACAAATGAGACGTGCCAATGACAACCCCATTAATTATGTCTAGCAGAATCTTTGAGGTGATGATGAACTCGGTCCACGTGAACAGATGAGACGTGTCAATGACAACCCCATTAATTATGTCTAACGAAAACTTTGAAATGATGAATGAACTCAAACAAATACTACTACAACAATTAAAACAAAACACAGACAACTTAAAAAGCGATCTACTCTGACTAATTACAATGAAAGATAATGACCAAGAAATTGATCTAGTCTGACCAAGATAATGACCATGACTTTATATCTCCTTGACTATACCCACTCCCGGTTCGACTGAAGTGGCTGGCTTTACTTTCATATTCCACATATTTGGCGATATCGTGAGTCATTTTTGACCACCGACACTTGCACGACTTCATTGACCAGTTGCATTTTGCATACTCATTCACCTCGCCCATAATTTTAGACCAAAACGCACCAGTATTTTGACCCGTACCCACTACACAATCGGTTGAATGCTGGAACCAAGTCCCGCACAGAACGTTATCATCATCTACACTCCATTTTTCCCGGCTAACTTTCTTCTTCGTACCCTTACTCCCGGACACTGGTGTTGTTTCATCGCTGTCCTCACCTACATCATTTCCTAAACGAATAAATCAAATTTTCCATTGTAAAACAAATGGCAGACATATTCGAATTAAATATTAAATGAGGGTCAACGCAAATAAATAAGATGGAACATATTAAATAGTAAATGAATGAGAGACAACGTGAATATCAAACATATTCTAATTAAAAAATATCAAACATATTCTAATTAGTAAATGGGATGGAATAGAGTAAATGAATGAGAGGCACCATAAATATCAAACATATTCTAATTAAATATTAAATGAGATGGAACGTATTAAATATATGAATTTGTATATGAATGTGTAAAAGAGAGGCAACATAAATGAATTAAATGTACCAGATTATTGAAAATACAAATTTACCTATACTAATATACATATACTAATTTAAATATATTAATTCAATTGAATAATACAAACTAGATTTTTCATAATTAAAATATAAAACATTAAAATAGGGCTTACCATTTGAAACATCGTGAATGAAAAATTGTCGTCCATATTCACCACAAAATTTTTGATACGGTGAAACCCGACCTCCTTAGATAAAAAGGCTCCCGATACGCTTATAGTTTCAAGATGTGGAGAAGAAAGGGTTTGACTCGAATAATTCGGGTAAGAATTTTGGAATTGAATGTTTGGATTTTGGGAAATTGGTTTAGGTAAGGAGAGTTCGTGTGTGCAATTTGGGAAGAGTGGTATTGACTTTGGAAATTCATGTAGGAATGTTGGGATTCGTGGAGAAATTGGGACGGATTCTTGTAGAATTTTCATAAAATTCTGAATTTGGAAAAAATGGACGGAAGTTGGGATTTTGCGAAGAATTATCTAAATTGAAAGAATTTGGAAATACCTTATCTTTCCCCTTTGACGTTCTTCGTGAATCCATCACAAAAACAAGTGGAAATGAAAGTTAGAATTGGAGAAAAAATTAGTGGATAAAACAATGAGGTAGAAGTATTGTAATTGGAAGTGGTGTGATGAAATGAGATGAAATCGGCTCTATTTATAGGTAAAAATGTTGGGGAGGTAATAGAAAAAATATGAAATTTAATTTATGAAAATTTAAAAAAATTTGATTTTTTTAAAAAATAGCCGTTGGGATACGTGTCATCCTGTGAGTGGGACACGTGTCCCATTCAAATCAGAGGGGCAAAATAACTGTTGCATGGGGGACACGTGTTGGCCATTGACTCGCCCACGTGTCCCCCGAGTTTGAAAAAAGGGCGGTTGGGGTATATAGCCGTTGCGGACACATAACTCTCTCAATGGGCGACCCGTGTCTGAGTCAGATTTTTTAAAAAAAACTAGTTAGTGGGACACGTGGCCCAGTGGCAGGGCGCCACGTGTCCCATTAGGGGACAAAAAAGGGTTGTACATGGGCGACCCCTTGCGCTGACAAAGCTGCCTCTTGATCGGGCTCCAAGAAAGAGACTTTTGGGTGGTCTCTTATTAAGAGACCACTCTAGAGACCCCCACTGTGGACATTTTCGGTCTCTAGAGTGGTCTCTTAAAATTAACAGACCACCACTGCACATGCCCTTATAGCATACACAATGTGGGAGTTTTAGGGAGTGGGAGAAGGGAGTTTGGGGAGTGGGAGGCTGCAATGGGGGGTTTTGGTGAGTGAGGGTGAGAGAAATGGCTGAAACTCAAGGGGATTGAACTCTTCAAAACTCTCCCACTTTATCACATGAGGTGTATCCCAGTTGGTGAGTGAGAGATTTTAATGAGATAAATTGCATATTTTAGTCTAATTGTATTATGTTATGTGTCTTTCTAATTTGTATTTTTGCTCCAATGAATTTAAATGGATAAAACATAATTATCTTCAAAAAACTAAAACTTAAAAATGACACCAAAATTCTTTTCAAAAAATCTATATAAATAGAGAGCAACATAGATATATTTCTCACATCTCTTCCAAGTTTTATTTTTCCTTTCCTTCAATCTTGCAAAAAAATTGTAGTTTATTGGTTTGATTCGAATTGTTGGAAATGGATTCAGCTAATTCAAATTTCAATAATCAATAGGCAAACTCAAATTCAACGAATTCAAGATATCTTTTTCAACAATCAAATCCAAATTTTAATGTTGCACCTTTGTATTTTCCATCCCCTCCATTTTTTTTCAATTTAATTATTCAACTACCAATTTTTTATTATAATTTTATATGTTTACTAAAATTATATTTCTATGGATGTGTGTTTATATATATAAATATATATACATCATATTCAAAGTATATATGTTGTAAATATTAGATTGTAAAAATATAAAAATGTGTGAAAGAAAAAGAAAATGATGTGGGGACAATGATGATGTGGAATTGAGTTATGATTGTGGGGTTAAATTGAAGAGGAAAATTTTGGTGAGTGTAGTTGAGAAGAGAGAGTGATTATATTATTTAAAAATTAAAAAAGTGAGAAGTTTGGTTAGTTTTGGTGAGTCCCATTGTAAGTGCTGGTCCTTGTCTTTCAGGACTTGCTTGACCCGTAGAAGAAAAATACATAGGGTCGCCCATTCCACAACCCATTGAACCTCACCGCCTTTATGTCGTATACTCCCTCAGTTCAGTTAAGATTGACACACTTTTCAGTCAACTTTCTCAAACTACGTTTGACCATAAAATTCATGTAACATATAAGTAGTAATATTATTATGTAAGATATCGTTGGATTATACGTAGCATGAACTTTTCCAACATTAAAAGTTTACATGATATTAACATACGTACCAAAAGTTATTAATGGTCAAACATTCCTTGAGAAAACAGGCTAAAAAGTGTGACATAGTTAGCTGAACAGAGGGAGTATGTTCCCAACCACTGGCGGTAGCTTGAATCGCACCCGCTCCTACACTTTTTAGGGTTTAAAAAGTTAAGTAGCACCGGTACGATTATGGGTACGAGTACAGGTACGGGTACTGGATTCGATAAATTGAAAATTAGGGAGTACGAGTACGAAATAAGTACGATTATAAATAAAAATATATATTAATATTATTATTAATAATTAATCATTTCTGAATCAAAGATAATATGCTTTTATATTGTAAACAATTTAAAGTAAATGAAAACATCCAACGTAGTTTCAAGTTAATATTTATCACAATAATTAGCAAATAAACTACATAACAAGATTATAATTCGATGTCTTAAACAATAAGACTAAA
>JAULKM010017405.1:0-14414 GCA_032355605.1 Rubia tinctorum
TTTTGTGAAGTTGTACTTGAATAGGCTATTATAAGGTTTGGGGTGCCTATTAATTCCCCCCACGAAAGTGGTCTTAATTAAAAAAAATAGGTGGACCAATTTCACCTTCAACTTCGTTGGCACAAACATGTGTTCCGAATGATTACCGAAGTCGTAGGTATGTGAAAGATATGTTAAAGTAAATCATTTGACAGTGTTAGAAAAAAATGAAAACAGAAGATGGTGGTAAAAACATTTTACATGTTGCGTTCATATATTAATTTTACAATAGCTAGCAATCATTGTGCTACAAACACCATAGGTATTAGAATTAATTTTTGTAAACGTCCAACCCTTTTTTCAATGGTTTTATAATTGTAGAATTATAAATTGGTTTTATAAAATCATCACTACAACAAATATCCCCTTTTGTGACATGTAAAATGTGTCGTTGTCATTGGTATAGTGTCACAAAAGGATATTTACAACACTGTTTGTGTCACTTTTTATTCTTTCGTGTTTTACTGTGTAGTATTTTTACTACACAATATTTTGATTGTGACGCAAAATAAAACGACACTCTTTGCGTCACTTACGTAAATTGTGACTTTTTTTGCTACACTTAAATTATTGATGCATGGATATTATGGCATATTATGCATCTTCTGCACTTAGTGATGCATGTATTTTTGGGACACATTGTGCATCGTTTATGTTTAGTGTTGCAAGCATGTTTGCAACAGATTATTCGACATTTACGTACATTGACGCAGGTTTGTTTGCAACATATTATACAACCTTATTATTTAAATTGACGTACTCTTATTTGCGAAAATATTTTTGACATTCCAAATAAAGTGAAGTGATGTTTTAAAACATATGTAAGAACGATAGAAGCGTCTTATATTATTGCGACATAAAAATTATTTATTGCAAATAATGTTCATTGGTCACAAATATTACGAGTATACAGCACATTTAGTATCACTTAATTACTGTGTCATTATTTATACGTCACATTCAATATCACTAATTAGTGTGGTATCATGGGTTACGATAAATGTTTAATTATTTTAATGTAATGCGACACAATTATTTGCAACAAATAAACATTCACAACTATAGTTAAGTAATTAATTTATTTTATACACACAATATATTAGGAATAAATATATTATATTGAAAATAAATCCTAAATAATAAGAAAATTTTAACATACATAACAAGTTTAATAAATGTACTAAAATCAAAGCAACCAATGAGAAATAATATCTCTTACATCGTCAATGTTCAAAAATAAACATGTAATTGTTGAGAATAATTATTATAACACAATACTAATATATACAATTTGGACAAAAATTACTGCATCTGTGTTACAAGATTAGAATAAAAATATATCGATCCTTACTTTCCTTTTTCTTGCTTACTGCTAGAAACAAAAAAACTAGATTACATTTTACAGTTAATAACTTGAAAAAATACATACAACGCACGCTCCGAACAAATGCACTCACACACAACACAAATGCAAACACCAACACGACTAATCACTTAAATGGCTTCTCACAGGCTCTCTAAACGGTCTCCGCAAGTGAAAAATTTTGTGCACCAACATCAGCCTGAGTATGATATTATCCTTTCTCTCCCTTACGTCTAGTCTACAAGGGTGACCTGCTACCCTTTTGTCTGCAAAATCGTAACCATGCGCTTCAATAATTATCTGCTATCGTTCGCATTGACCAAACATCAAGTATATTTCCAGAAAAGAAAGAACCCAAGGAAATGTATATTATAACCGTGACCCATATAAACTTTAGGTGGCCTACAAGACATAAAGCCCCCCAAAAATCAAGCATTCACAAAAATATCACTTTGCATCATATATAAACACTTGCTAATAAAGAAATTTACTGTAAATCTGATTCCTAATTTTTAAAATATATTAAGAATGATCAGGAATTTAAAAAAAAAAAACGTACTCAAACTATCCATCTCCTTAACAAAAATATGTTCAACTTCTATTCAGTAACTAATTTGCTTGTAGTAATCCATTAAAATTTTCCACTTACTCGTATATTCCGTGGAATGAAAGTAAGGAAAATAGAAAATACACAAATCGTTGACCCCCCTACTTTGGTGATGATGGCGAACCAATTGAAAAAAAAAAAGGATGAATTACTATTGATTAAAAAAAATCAATTCTTGTGTATGATGACAAACTTTCACTGGGTGTGCATGGTATGTAATTTGCAAGTGAAAGGAATTGGAATGGTTGTTTATGCTGGGTCCCAATCCATTCAATCAGGAGACAAAATCCGAGAGGGAAATCTCAACGCTAAAAAGGATTTGGAAAAGTTAAAACTTGAGCACAGAAATTTGACGCGGAGAAGGCTTCTGAGTAGTTTGTCCTCTTCTTCAGCAAAATTAATGCAATTTGTTGAAACTACTATGTAGAAAGAGAAGGTAAAAAAAGGTTAAAAGAAAACCAGGGAGGTGATTTTGCTTATCTTACCAAATAAATACTCAATATAATGAGTAATTCACTCTTCACTTTTGCTAATTTATATTAAATCAAATTTAATATAAAAAATAACATTAATGGACCGGATTTTTGGCTAATCAGATCTGATCACGGAGGATTACAATTAGTTTGGAATTCCTTTTCACTTTTTCTTAAACGTGTATAAATTTAATGCAATAATTTTGATATTAATATTATATCCTTCCTTTTATACATGTATATATGGTTTCTTGCATTTATATATTATCTAGTCTTTCTTTTAATTTAATGATTATTTCAATTATTTCATTTGATAAAAGACATTTTGTTTCTATTAAACAGAAGCATTACTAATCTTTTTTTTTCTAACAAAAACTTCTAAATTTTAGTTTATTGTAGAGAAAATTGAAATTTAACAAACAAAATATCATAATAAAATTATTTATGTTTTTGATTATTTGTATAATAAATAAATAAATTAGTAATTAAATTGTTTTTTAAAATTGCATTTATTAGATATTATATATTTTCTTCATTATGAACAAAATTTTAGTTCATTTTTTTTACAATAAATATGGTACATATATTTATCATATACCCTTATTTTTAAAAAAATAAACAAGAACTATTGTGTACCTACAAGAACTATATATATTTTTATATCTAATCTATACAATTCAATTCAATACAAATATTTTCATCTAGATTCCTTTTTATAAATTATTTTACTCAATTTTTTTTACTAACTAACCGTTATATGAGGTTATTTTAAAATTGATGTAACTAATAGGGTGATTTGATATTTATTTTTATTTATTGCAACGAGATTTCTATAACCGTTAAAAAAATGTATCATAGTGATTAAATAATTACAATTTGACTCTAAAATTTATTGAAATGAGTTATTTTTTATTAATCTAACCGTTAGTCTATCTAACAATAAACTCCGTCCCTGTTCTCCAGAGTTCAGTTCAGTTATACTTATTTCATCTTATCTTAGTGTATTTATACTTACTATTTCAGTTCAATATATTTATACTTATTTTAGTTCTTATATATTTATATTTATTTCAGTTCAGCATATTTATATTTATTTCAATTTAGTATATTTACATTTATTTCAGTTCAATGTACTATATTAGTATCTGTTACGCGGGCATATGACAACTATGTAAATTTTATTAAAATGTGCATAACAATAATTTAACAAAATATTTAAATTCTAACTAATTTCATTAATATCAGTAGTAATATAACAATAATCTTTTAGAATAGAAGATAATTTTGTTTTCATTGGGTTTTATCTGTTTAAGAATTCCTCCATAACCAATATCAGAAGTATCAGTTTCAATAATCTTTCCCCAATTTGGGTTTGCAAGAATAAGACATGGCAGAGCTTGAACATTCTTTTTTATTTTTTGAACTGCCTTGGTATAAATGTCAGACCATGGTATGGCAAATTTTTCCAGTGTGTCATATAAGACAACTGCATCTAATGATAGATATTTATAATAAGCCGAAATATAATTCAGTCTTCCCAAAAATCTTTGTAATTGAGTTCTGTAAAGAATCTCATCGGAAAATTTTGAGGCAAATTCTATACTCCTCGTGATGGGAGTAATTTTCCCTTGATCAATGACATGACCCAAAACTTTAATTTTTGTTTGGAAAATATGCATTTTGACCTGGATATAAACAAACCATTTGTAATTATTAATTTATTAAAAAAATTATGTGCTCTTGAATTTTTTCCCAAAAATATCATCAATATAAACAATGATAAAATCACTATAAGAATTAAATATATCATTCATGATATGCGGAAATTCAGAAGGATCATTTTTTAAACCAGAAGGCATTACGTTCCATTCGTAATGGCCAAATGGTACTGTAAAGACATTTTTGTATCTATCAGATTTATTAACTTGAATTTGCCAAAACCCTGATTTTAAGTTAAATTTTGAAAATATGTTGGATTGATATAATCTATCCAATAAATATATTTTTTATTAGGTATTGGATACCTAATCCATTTTAAAACTTTGTTTAAAGGTTTATAATTCATGACCAGTCTCGGAGTCCCACGCTCCTGCTCACTATGTTTATTAACATAGAATGCAGTGCAGCTCCAAGGGTAACTGGAAGGACAAATTAGTCTCTTTTCTATCAAATCAGAAATTTCCTTTTTGCAAATGTCTAAATATTCCTTATTCATTTGACAAGGCCTAGCCTTGGTAGGAATATTTTGTTCATGAAAATCTTCTTCAAAAGGAAGAGTAAAAATATATTTCTTTCTATCCTAAAAAGCATTTGGTAAATCATTGCAAATGAACATTGAAAAATCATGGAAGGAATTGTCAAAAATAACCAAAATGGCCAGAATATTCTTGGATGGATATTTTCATTATGGAATGTTATAGGTCCTGATATTCATATCCTACCAGACCCTTATATGGGATTCTAAAAAGAGTGGGTACAAGTGGCACCATGTGTTACTCCCAAAAATCCTTCTGATTATATTGAAGGATCAGCATCATTGTTTTTCTTTATGTAGACAGGCATCCCATGGATATGGAAATGGATCCCTGAAGCAGGAAAGAAGTCTCAAGGCATTCTTTGCCTAAAGAGGAAATTCCTTGCTCGATTTTGGAACAAGCTTCTGTAACAAGACAGGGAGAATCCATTGAGGAAGTATGGTTCTTCGTTTGAGGAAGACATTACTTCCTTGATTAAGTCCTTAAAATATGTTTATAACACAAATTCATTTTTCTCCAACCTGGAGAAAGTGATGGGAATGAAGGATCCTCAAGTTTCAGAGAAAGATCTGATGACAGCTTACCTTGATAAGGTTAAAGCTGATTTCATAAAAAAAAATTAAAATCATGGTGGACGACGACCCATATTCTGAGCCATCAATCTCCTCAATGAAGGATGCTCAAGATGATAATTCCTATGGATGTCTAGCCGGAGAATCGCAGCCACTAGAAGAAGACCTCTCCGACATCCTAATAGGAGCAGTGTTGCTAAAAGTAAAGTCCAAGGAGATAGCTCAAGGAAAATATAAAATGCTGGAATAATCAGCAAGTGGAATGAAGACCCAACTTCATCAATTCAGAGTGGGTGGAGAGAAGGCTCCATCAATAATGTAGTGTAGAAGACCCCACTTCACTAATTCAGAGTGGGTGGAGAGAAGCCTCCATCAATAATGAAGTGTAGCATAAAAAACCAATCCAATTTCTCTCAGTTGCAAATTATATACCATGTACACCCAGTGAAAGTTTGTCATCATACACAAGAATTGAATTTCTTTAATCAATAGAAATTCATCCTTTTTTATTTCAATTGGTTCGTCATCATCACCAGAGTATGGCAACGATTTGTGTATTTTCTATTTTCCTTACTTTCATTCCACGGAATATACGAGTAAGTGAATTATTTTATGGATAACTACAAGCAAATTAGTTACTGAATAGAAGTTGAACATATTTTTGTTAAGGAGATGGATAGTTTGAGTACTTTTTTTTAAAATTCCTGATCATTCTTAATATATTTTATAATTAGGAATCAGATTTACAGTAAATTTCTTTATTACCAAGTGTTTATATATGATGCAAATTGATATTTTTGTAAATGCTTGATTTTTTGGAGCTTTATGTCTTATAGGGGCCACCTGAATTTTATATGGGTCACGGTTGTAATATACATTTCTTTGGGTTCTTTCTTTTCTGAAAATATACATGATGTTCGGTCAATGTGAACGATAGCAGATAATTATTGAAGCGCACATGTACGATTTTGTAGACAAAAGGGAAGCAGGTCACCCTTGGAGACATAAGGGAGAGAGGATAATATCACACTCATGCAAATGTTGGTGCACAAATTTTTTTCACTTGTGGAGACTGTTTAGAGAGCTTGTGTGAAGCCATTTAAGTGATTAGTCGTGTTGGTGTTTGCATTTGTGTTGTGTGTGAGTGCATTTGTTTTGAGTGTGTGTTGTATGTACTTTTTCAAGTTATTAACTGTAAAATGTAATCTAGTTTTTTTTTTTCTGTTTCTAGCAGTAAGCAAGAAAAAAGGAGGCAAGGATCGATATATTTTTATTTTCATCTTGTAACACATATGCAATAATTTTTGTCCAAATTGTATATATTAGTATTGTGTTACAATAATTATTCTCAAAAATTACATTTTTATTTTTGAACATTGACAATGTAAGAGATACTATTTCCCACTGCTTTCTTTGATTTTAGGTTCAAAATCTAGAACTCTAGAAATTTCAATGGATTTGGACAAATATATAAGAAATAAAATAAGTATAAATATACTGAACTGAACTAAAATAGTAAGTATAAATATACTAGACTAACATGAAATAAGTATAAATATACTGAACTAATTTGTACTGACATAAGTATAAATATACTAAAGTGATCTGATCATCAGATCAGATCAGATCTGAACTGAACTGAAATGAACTGAACTGAACTGAAATCCAAATAAGCTCTAGAGAACAGAGCTGAAGTTTCTTGTTAGATTGACTAACAGTTAGATTAATAAAAAAACTCATTTCAATAACTTTTAGGGTTAAATTATAATTATTTAAGCAATAAGATACATTTTTATTTTTAACGGTTATAGGAATCTCGTTGCAATAAATAAAAATAAATATAAAATCACCCTATTAGTTATATCAATTTTAAAATAACACCATATAACGGTTAGTTAGTATAAAAAAGATTTTGAGTAAAATAATTTATAAAAATGAATCTAGATAAAAATATTTATTTTGTATTGAACTGTATAGATTAGATATAAAAAATACTCCCTCTGTTTTTCTATATTTGGCACACTTACCATTTTAGTATGTTTTTCTAAGATTGTCACCTTTCCCTTTATGGCAAAAAGTACACCATTCCCAACCACTCATTAAACTTTTTACTCTCCTCATCCAATTTCATCCACACATTTCAACTTGCAAAAAAAATACCACGTAAACCTATGGTGCCAAACATAGAAAAACGGAGGGAGTATATAGTTCTTGTAGGTACACAATAGGTCTTGTTTATTGTTTTTAAAATAAGAGTATATGATAAATATATATGTGCCATATTTATTGTAAAAAAATAACTAAATTTTTGTTCATAATGAAAAATAAAATAAAATATCTTATAAATAAAATTTAATTTTTTTTACTAATTATTCTATTTATTATACAAATAATCATAACATAAATGATTTTATTATGATATTATGTTTGTTAAATTTCAATATTTCTCTAAAATAAACTAAAATTTAGAAGTTTTTGTTAGAAAAAAAAGATTAGTAATGTTTCTGTTTAATAGAAACAAAATGTCTTTAACAAAATATTTAAATTCTCACTAATTTCATTATTACGAGTAGTAACATAACAATAATCTTTTAGAATAGAAGATTATTTTATTTTAGGTAGTATAAAGTTTAGGTTGAGATTATGCAATTATTGAAATATGAAGGAAAATTGGGAAGAATTGAAGAAAAAAAAATGAAGTTTTAGGTTGATTTTTGTAGAAAGTTTCACTGCATAAAGTTTAGACTTTATTATAAGAGACAATCTCCATAATAAATCGTCAAATTATAGGTATGATTACAGTGACATTTGTTTTAAAAAATTTATAATAAAATAAGATGTATGATTAACAACGAGTCATCAATTTATTTAGCCAAATATTCTTACATCAAATCAAGAATTATATTACATAATATTTAATTCTATATAATTCTTATTTAAATGAATGTTTTTATGCATTACATTTTAATTTTATCTTATATTTATAAATACACGTAAATAAGTAAATACTTTATTATTTTATCCACTTAATTAGTTCATATTTTTATTTTTATATTATTTAATAAAATTCATTTATACTAAAGATGAAAAAATTCCAAGGAAAATAGCGTAGAAGAAAATTATAGAATAATGAAGAGTTATCCATGTTGTGATGTTTTTGTATCATAAAAATATATAATTTTAAAAATAAATCTATCAAATATTTATAGTAAAACAAATAAATATATGATGGAAAGTTGAAGACACTCAATTGGCTTTAAACTCTTATGATTTGGGCAATGAACCAATAGAACCTGATAATAATAATACAACTTTTTATATGGCATTCGGGAGATACAATAAGAACCTTATCTCCACTAATTATTTACGTACTTATCCAATTAATCAATAGTCACTATTTTAGGATTTCTATTTCATAAAATTTGGATTGAATTTCGTTACTTATATTCTATCTCTGGGGATACCAATCTTATCTTATCCTTGGGATAAGATATAATTTTCCTATTATCTATATATGATTCCCTACTTCATTAAATTTTCATTAAAAAAATGAAAATCGTTCCATGAGGTTTAGACACATCCAACTTTAGTCCAATCATCATTAGAAACAAGTTGCTTTTGTTTTGAACTCCTTTCCAACCTACCATAATTACAACTTTAAGCAATATTTTCCCGACTTATGTTGTGTTCTTAATTTTGATGAATTTTTGAAGAGAAATTCGTTGTAATGTTGTTCATAGTTTTGATAGGTTTATGAAGAGGAATCATCGCAATTGGTTTTTGGGAAAAAATTATTAGTTTAGAGTATCGTTGAGTTTTCTAATTTCGGTGATTTTACTTTGTTTTGTTCTTTTTAATTTTGATCATTTTTGAAGAGGAATCCATTGAAATTTATTGAGTTCTCGATTTTGATGGGTCATTGAAGAGGGGTATGTTTCAATGTTATTATACTCTTTCATAAAAAACAGGCTTTAAAGGGAGTGTATAAATGTCATTCACACCTTATTATTATTATATCTGTTTATGGTAATGTTTGTTTAGATGGTCGGATCAGATCATTTCACGTTCTAAATAGGAATATAATAAGTGTACACTATTACTAAATAATTTTAAATTTTATTACACCATTAAATGAAATTATCTTCAATGTTAAATTATATTTACATTTAAGTAGTAATATGATAAATTAAATTATTTTTTACATGAAAATGCGTAATAATAATAATAACTAACACGTGATTGAGAATTTAATTTATCTAAAAATAAGGGATTTAACAAAGTGGTTGCAAAACAAACTTATTAATTATAATTCACACGTATCAGAAATAATGTTGCAATATCTTGACAATTTAGTGATATAGCACAATTTTACCATAAATTTGCAGCACATTTATAATTTTTTCGTATCTTGAAGATATATTTGTAAAGTGTTGTAATGATTTGTCGTAATTATTGGAACATTACGTAAAATGTTGCAATATATGTCACGAGAAAGGAGATACAACCACTAAATGACATAATTGTGCCACAAATTTGTAGCAAACTTGTAATTGTATCATCTAATTAAGAAATTTTACTTAAGTGTCGTAAATAATTTGTCGTAAATTTGAGACATTGTAAAAAAATGTCGCATATATGTCACAAAACATACAACACATCAAAGAAATGATACAATTGTGTCATAAATTAGCAACAAATTCATATATGTGTCGTCTAATTTTGACATTTTAGTAAAGTGTCACAAATAATATGTCGTATTATTACAACAATAAATAATATGCAGCATACGTGCCGCAAGAAAGGTGACATAGCAATAAAATGATATAAATATGTCAGCAACGAAAGACACTTTGCCATAAGCAAGATAAATATATGACATTTACACATTGGTCATATGTATATATGTCGCAAAAGGTCAACTTTCTTGTAGTGTGAGCACATCAGGAAACTTGTATGGCTGTAGGAGCTCTACAATCTAGCTAGGGATGTACTGTATTTTCAACAAAAAACCATGTTCAGTTATTATGAAAGTAAAGTACAGAAAAATATTTATGAAAAAAAACTACGTGAAAGGGATTTAATTACAAGGATGGGAACGTGGATTTAATTACCAGGATGGGAACGTCCCCTAAGTTCGTCTGCGTCAGTGTGTGGATGAAATGTGGAACAAAGTTGCCAAATGTAGTTCACGAACTTTCATCGTCCAAATTGCCACGGATACGTTAATGAAAGAAATATTTATAAATTAAATATTTATATATTGGTAACACAAGCTATAAAATGCAATTTAAATGTAAAAATTAAATCTCTCACTACAATGGGAAAGTTACGCGAACCAGCACTGCTAGACATAATTCCTAAAATTCATATTTTCTTGAATGTTTACAAATCAGTTCACTGTTAATCAATTAATATATGAACGCAACATGTCAGAGCGAAGTCACACATGGGTCGGTCAGACCGAAAGATTTAACCGATGCGTGTGTTACGTTATATATTATCTAAACTTCAGAAATTAAGAATAACCGAAGTCGCACAAAGATCGGTAAAAACGAATATAAAACCGGTAAGTTTGTGACATCATATGCTGGATCGAAGGCTATATTTATGACTAAGCGACGTTGCACATGGCTCAGTTAAATCGAATGGTAAACCGATAAAGGTGCGGCGTCATCTGCGACCTAGAGAAATTATGAACAAGCGATATCGCACACTTGTCGCTCAAACCAAAAGGTCAAAGATTTACAGGAAACATCGCATTCTAGGGACGGGGTGTCTTCAACAACAACAAAAAATAGGCCAACAACGAGTACATAAACCAAAAACAATTTAGCAACAACCTAATTGACTTTCTAACACCGTATAACCTAATCTATAAACACTAATCCATAGACATATCCTTACATGAAACAAACAACACAATATTCAAACACCTAACACATTGCTATTTCAATAGTAAATTAAAATAAATAAATAAATGTAAACTAACCAAATGTAGAAACCATACCTTTTAAGAGGATGAGCAGGATGACTATTGAAATTTGAGGGAAACTTGAATGTTTAAAGTAGAGTATGCGGTAGGTCCATATAGATAGTCGGTATGAGCCTTGTGGATTCCGCCCCAAAAGAAACATTGCATGCAAGTCGCACGCACTACAGATGGTAGTGCGAAGTCGATTTGTACAACTGTGAGCTTCAACATTTCAGCCCACTTGCTTATCAAGTGGGCCTCTGTCAGACCAACTGCATAACTGACGTCGCATATAAGTCGTTCCTTGTGAAATTTGACCGACATACTACTGACGTCAGTAATGGATATATTGGGCCAGAATAATTTAGCCCACTAGCAAATCAACTGGGTCCGTGTCTGACCAAAATGATCATAAATGCCGTTGAAAACGGTAAACAATTGATTAGACATTAGTAATTGATATTGTAAATATCAATGAACTTCATTAACGTCTGGTTTGATCTGAATCAATTTCAATACAACCGGTGAAATTTTCTATTTTTACAATTGGGTTCCTCCAAGATGGTGGGGGAGGAAATATGAAAAATAGAATATAGCCAATAATATAAATCACATTGCAACAGTCATGTTGTTACGACTTATGCATCAAGGCCATGGGGGTATTATTCCTTCATTCTTATTAGTATTCCATTAATACATTGACTATGAGCATTGTTAATTTGGAAGACAAATTCCACCCCACCAAAATCAAATGAAGTATAAGAAAAAACCAACCATCAATTTCACTAAGGTTCTAATACATGGACTCGAGTTAATAATATAGTATATGATTAATAATTAGTATACAAGGGCTAATCGCACAATTTTATGAAAGTCTAAGTGAAATCATGACCGTTTCATTATCACTGTCAAGGAACATTAATTAGTTTGGATGGGGATAGAAAAGGTCTTGTGAACGAAGATTAGGATCCAATTTGGGCGTGCCGCAGTTAACTTTTCAATTTTTTAAATACGTCCCTCCAACAAAGTGGGAGAAGTCGCAATGTAAAATTGGAGATACCCTTATCTAATTCACCAAGTCACGAGACCGATGATCTGATTTTTTCAAGCTCTGGTCAATGAAACGGGACCACAATATCCTCGGATAGTGTATGACAAAATTTTAGAAAACTAATCTATGACCCCCAACTTTCTCGAATGCTCACTACACTTCTTCATTTTGTACCCTAACGAAAAAATATTTATACTATCCAACAGAGGCGAGAACCGGGTTAATCGTCCGTTCTTAACATTGTGTTCCAACTCTAACTATCAGCGTTATGAGAAGGATAATTTCCACCAAATAGAATCAAATGAATTTTGATTTTCCATCTTCCTCATGTACATAATTTCTAAAATAATGCTAGTACATAGTGTACAGTATATCACTGATGATTACTCTTAAGTATATATACTGATGATTACTCTTAAGTATATATACAAGGTTCATTTGAGAAGATATGCTCGAAATCCATCTAGGGATAAGACCAATGTCTCTAATAACGACGTCGTATATAAGCTGTAGGTGACCAATGTTATTTTTGGGAATATCGTAATTGAGTTTGGGACTACGGGTGCATTTTTTTTCATTTTTGCACTCAAGTCCCTACAAGGAATTGGGAGAATTTTAGATCCGAAATTGGAGATAATAATTTTTTATTCACACGTACAGGAGTATTTTGTTCATATTTGGCATATATAGGTTTTCGAAAGGGCCCGCTATCTTAATAGCTAGTTATTTACAAAAAATATTGAAAATTATACTTTTGCCCAGGTAAGCAAAATCGCTATGGTTCGCATCCACTGACCCAATAAATGACACGTAATTGACGTCGCTAGAAATGAAATTTCAAGAGTAAAACAAAATTTTCATCATATTCAGCAACAAGACTCAATAATTTCTCACTCCAACACATGCACTTCTTCCTACCCCAACTCCAAACCTTCCTCTCCATTCACAACATTTCAACTCTACTTAAGAACCCAATCTACTCTCTTCTCCCAAACAAGAAGTATCTTAGGATGGAGCATCTCCATGTTCAAATTAATTGAGGTAGTTTTCCCTCCATTCAATGTTCATTTAGCACTTTTATGAACATACCTTCTACAATGATTGAATATTTTCATCAAGTATGTTGACATGTTATAAAGTGTATATTGATTGTGTTCCCAATATCATGCAATGATTTTAGGTATAATATTTGGGTTGATTGTGGAAAATAATCAAAATTTTTGCATGAACACATGTTGAATGTCCGACGTCGGTCAGTCCATTGTCAAGTATGATATACAAGTTAATGGTTACCGAAGCATTTGGCAGGAATTGACTGGAACGCATATGAATATCCGACGTCGCTTGTCGATCAGATACTGCGACCTGGGTCCTTTCACCATGCGACATCACTTTCCTGCATTCCAAGTTTAGACTTATGTTGTATGCTCTCAGCTTCATAACTTGTACATCCATTGTTACATGTGTATCAATGTAATAGGAAAATGAGAGTTATTGATTGAAAAATCAATATTTTTATATATTAGTAATACAATGTAATTACTATCGATGAAGGATTTGTTGTGTCATAAAATATTTAATATTTTAATGATGTATGAGAAATGATGTCTAACTGATTCATATGTGATTTCACACGAGTTCACTTGTGAAAAAGACACTAAAGTAACATTGCATGAACCGTGGTGTTCTGAGCGACGTTGGTCAAAGAAAATGATATCATATTTATCACCGTTCCATGTCAGCGTGTGATGTCACTTTTAATGACGTCATTTTTTATAATAACGATGTCGATTTGGATGAGCTCGCACCTTTTTTAGACCCATTGCATGGCTTCATGCTATGGCCGACGTCGCTTCCACATGGAAGACGACACCGGTTTCTGCGATGTCATGGGTATAATCTACCCTGGTTGACAAACTACCATTGACCGACATTGGTCATAATACATACTGATGTGACGACAAATGCATGTGTTTTCCGAAGCATTTAACATCTCTTTTGTTATATTTTTGTGGCAAGATTGCTAGATTTAGGTAGGTTTACATCATAAGGGGTTTAGATGACCGTTTTCGGTTTTTGTATC
>JAULKM010017416.1:0-14414 GCA_032355605.1 Rubia tinctorum
AATGGGCATGACCAATTCCTAGAACACATAAGTGATGACAAAAGGTGCAACAAAACTTGGTTCCAAGTTTCTTGAATTTAAAGGAAATAATGAGGAGAAATACTAAATATTTTGTCATTTTGATGCAACCCAATACAGTTCTTAACTAGCGGAGCGGGATCCAAGACTTGGAGGGGTGATGTTAATGATCAAAACATGACACAATTTCCATATGGTATGATAGTGTACATCTAAACATTTCTAAGGACCATAGATTTGTGAATTAGCCTTGTGATTTGATGTTTATATGCCACGTAATTTAATTGATAGTTTAAGCCAAAGTTATGTTTAGTCTCATAGATAGTTATGTTTAGTCCCATAGATTATTAATTTTGTATCATACATTTTGTGGAAATGTTTTTGGATGCTACTAGATGTGGCCATATACATGTTGTCAGATTATTTTACTGTTTTTTGTGAAGTATTAGAGAAGCTGCGGTTAGCACCCTATTCTACTGTTTTTATCCCAAATCAAAGTAATAGAGCGGCTGAGCGCAGCTGCGGTCATCGCCCAATTCCAAATCTGTTTTTGCCAAATGGAAGTAATGGAGCAGCTGCAGTCAGCACCCAATTGCAATTCCAAATAAAAACCAGTGAAAATTTTAACACCGGTTTTCTAAAAATTGGTGAAAAAAATTGATACCTTATATAACTGGTGCCATATAAAACCGGTACAAATTCTAAAAAAATTTAGACTGGTGATAATATATTAAAACCGGTGCTAAATTTAGCACCAGTTTTACAAAAACCGGTGTTACCCAAAAAACCGGTGCTAAATTTAGCATCGGTTTTTTGGATCGGTACTAACATGAAAACTGGTGCCAATTTAGCACCGGTTTTATAAAACCAGTGCTAACAAAAAAACCGATGTAAATGTTTCACCGGCTACTTAGGCACCAGTTTTTTGGACCCCAAAAATCGAAGCTAGAGGGTCTAAAAAACTGGTGCTAGAGTGTCTAACCTGTGATAGTGATTGAATTCAATTCACATTTTCCCCTATATTTTAGTGCATTTTTGTGTTTTAATAAATATTTTGATTTATAATTTTTTAAATAAAAAATGAGAACCAGTTTAATAAAGCCGATTTTTTTTATTGATCACCCATTTACAAGCCTCGGTTCAAACGAGCATAGGCACTGATATTTCAATATCTTGAAATGCCAGTGCCTAAATAGGGCGGTGCTGGAATGTAGATTTGTAGCACTGGTAGTGCATACCGATTCTAGAATATAGATTCCAACACCGCGGGTTACTGGTGCCTATAAAACTACGTTCTAGCGCCGGGTCCCTTAGGCACCATTATTTCAAGGGCTCAAAATATCGGTGCCGATGCGGCGAAATACAGGTGCCCATGCGGGTATTTTCCAGTATTGATTAGGTGAAATTAGATTAGATCTAATGAAACAATTTTTAATATTTAGGCAACACTTTTCCAGATATAGGTAACATTTTTTTAAAGGTTTAAATAGCACTTTATAAATTATTGTAACATATTCATAAATATTGCTAGAAAAGTGTTATGATGTCTCTAATTTTTAGTAGTGAACTAATAGTAGAAACTTAGACATTGTTTATTAAGTAAAAAAATTAATAATTTAAAAAAATAGTCATTCAAAAATGCTGGAAAAAATTCCCAACAACAATTATAATAAGTTGAATTGATATCCAAGCTAACTAGACTCTAGAAATTAATACATATTATAAGAATATCTAAATTACATGTCAAGACGATAGATCATTTGTACTATTACAGATTGGAAATCCAATAAAAACTATTACATCTCCCTCGGCGATATTAACTGTCATGTCGCAAAAAATCATGACCACTTGACCTGGGGGAGTGTATCAAGTATCAATACTACTACGTCAAACAATAATCTTCTACAACTATAACACTACTTGATCCAACCACGATTTATATTGCCCAAACTGTAGACACCTTGGAAAACACATATAAGACAAATCCAGAGATAAAACCACGAACAAAATTACGAACACACGATAGGTACAAGTAGATCGAGAGCAATGCATCCCTAATGTGCGGAGATAAATAAATTGAGTTATTATCATGAACACAACGATCTATCGATCAAATCGAAAAACATAACTAATATGCGGTCTAAATTCCAGATTTACTTAGTTGGAAATTTGCAGAAATTATACAAATATGGAATTGTTATGTTGCAACATCAAAGAATGAAGGTTTGAGATATATGGAAGGTTGAGTAGTAATTCAAGATAATGAAATTTCGTCCAAGAGATTTTTTATTAGAGAATATATCGATTCTTATATTTTTGGGATTGGATTAGATTTATGGAATTAGAATTGATTTGGAATATTCGGCTATGGAAAAAGATATGGACAAGATATTCTAATTCCTTACTTCAAAAAATAAGATTTGGTAATTCCTATCTCCAAGAGATTTGATTTTAATCAGAATTTGAAATGGAGAAATAATTATATTCGCACAAGACTTCATTCGTACGAAGACTTTCCAAGATGAAATATAAGATTCAGCATGCGAAGAATATTACTTGTGTGGCGTGATAAGGGAATTGGAGGTAATAAAATATATATTGCTCAAGAGATTGAAACATATTGGATTTATGGAAAATCCCTATAATTATGGAATTGGTTTTATGGAATATTAAGGAATATGTTGAGGTCAGGAAAATCCCTTTATTTAAGGGATTTGGATATGCTTTAGAAGTAGATATGAAAACAAAATATTTTGAATTCCAATCTGCTCATGGTATATATATTGATGGACATTGCCGCTATACACATGAATTTAACTGGAAAAAATATGCATGCAGATTTTCATGTCTTTCAAAAAGTACTCTAGAGTCATTCGTCTGTGTTCCAACACGAAGTTAAACTATTGATTAAAGTTCAGAATCATATGTCTTAATTCCTCGGGAGGAGGAGATTCAGCGTTGATGAGTTTCTAGGTCAGAGGAAGTCTGATCAAGGCGGATCGCTAGCAAGGGGAGTTTGCAAAATCCACACGTTGTAATTAGAAAATATAACTATAGTTGTATGGTGTACTTTGTACTGTATTTTTCTGATTAGTAGATTTATTCTGAATTAGGTCAGACCTCACCGAACTGCGTAACTAACTCTTGTGTGTTCATGTCTTACTTTATTGCATATTTGGTTAATAGGTTATGTGGAAACACGTTAGTAATTATTGAATTAATTAGGTAAAACCAAATTTCATACGAAGACAAATCCCACACTTGTTATAAATAATGGAAACTTTAATTAAAATAAACCATTAATTTTACCCCTTCCCAATTCCCATAACGGTAACATCTAAAAAAATCGAAAAAGGTAGTTTTGTTTTTTTAGAAGAGAATGTGTAGGCTTGCAAAACTTTACGATTGGAGTTTGAGCTTTGGATTGACATTCAATTTTTAGAAAAACTGTCTAGTAGCAGTATAAATTGAATTTGAATTTCAAAACTTCCGAGATTCAAGTTGGATTTTGAAAAGTTTAAAAAAGTTTAATTAATTTTTTCTTTTTAATTTGAACGTGACATAAAGGTAATCATAGTTTTAAAAATACATATTAAGAAAGTCATTATTATTTATCATAAAATATGACTTTAACAATAATCCTAATTTAAGTTGAATTTTTATGAGTTCATCTTCAATTTCTGAATTATTTATTTTAATTACTTAAAATAATTCTTATAACATAATGTCCAATAAATTAAAATTTCAAGTAATTTTAAGTATGATCACATTATATAAATAAAATACTATAAATATATCTTTAATGTTAGAATAAAATATTCTAGGCATAAGATTAGGATTTAGATTCACATTTACACCCGTCATGTACTCTACTTATTCTCAAATAATTTAGTCTTCAAACTTAAGGGGAATTCATTTTTTACATGGTATCAAAGCAGTGATTGTATCCTTTCAATCTCCGTCGCTCTAAATTTCATTAATTTTTTTTTATATTAATCCGAATGACTTCCCGGCGATTCCATTAATTCCAGCAACTCTGTTCTAACATTTAAGAACTTTTATAAAATAATATTTGAGAATTCCGTTTAAACTTAAGGCGAATTCTTGGGAAAAAACCGTCTTTCTATGGGTATATGGAAAAACGAGATTGAATTAAAATTATAGAAAACTAAAAAGTTTTTGCTGCAATGTTAAAAATTTATTATTTAACGTGTACTAGTTTTTAAGTTTATGATGCGATTAATGCAATCCAAAAATTTAATCCTTATTTATTCTAATTTGCAGTTTAAACCTTGATTTTTCCATAATTTATAAAAAGACTCTTTCAAGAGACAGACTCTAAACTTAAATAATAAATCTCAAATATTGACACATAATAAATTTAAATGTCAAACTCAAATCTCAAATATTGATACATAATAAGAATATGCAAAATCAGAATTTTATAAATTTTAATAAAATCTAAGATTGTATAAAATTAAAAATCTAAAATTCAACGTTTGGAATAACGAACAAGCACGAGGATGTTTGGTTCGCAGAAAATAACGAAGGAAAGCAAATAGTGCTATCAATTCGGTGTTCGAGTTGAAATAGGTCGGGTTGAAACGGGTTAAAATCTGTTTATCTGGTCAGGTCAGGTAGGGTCAGGTCAAAACGAATTTGGGTTGAAACAGATCGAAATATGTTAATCGGGTCGGGTCGGATAAAAATACGTCAAATTTGTTTGACGGGTCGGGTCGGGTCGGGTCAGGTTGAAAAGTGTCAGATTCTGTTTGTCGGGTCGAGTAGGGTTAAAATGTATTTTGGTTGAAAAGTGTCGAAATCTGTTTGTTAGGTCAGATCGGGTAAATATCAAGTCAGGTTCTGACGGGTCTGAAATGTTCCTCGGTTCAGGTCGGGTTGAGTTACACTACTATAAAACAGTTACATAGGTATATCAGTGTTGAACAGAGGTGGAACTAGAAATTTTTATTTTGTGGTCACAATTTGATTTGGTGTCTCTATCTCTGAAAATAGTATTAGAATTTTGAGAAATTTTAGAATTTAGGACTTCCTTTTAGAATTATTAGGTCAAAACGGGTTTCAGATTGAGTTTGGGTTGAGTCAGGTTCGGGTTTGGGTTCAGATCTATATTTTGCGGGTTAGGATCAGGTTTAGATTGATTTCGATCGAGTCAGTTCAGGTCGGATCAGAAATTTGGGTAAGAGATTGACAGCTCAAAAGCAAATGATGTCTACAAGCTTAGGGCCGCACCTCCTCTTTTCTCTCTCCATAAATTCCAACTTTTTTCCTCAGTATTTTTATACTCCCTTCGTTCTATCTCTATTTGCACTTCTACTTTTTGACATTATTCTCTATCAAATTTTAATTACATATTTATATAAATATATAAACAACAATATTATCATATATGATATTGTTAAATTCACAATAACAAATAGTTTGTAAACATCAACTTTTTATTTGCCATTTTATAAGTAGGTAAACATCTCAACGATCAAACATGTTTCTTGAACAGTGTGATAATGATTGTGGTGCAAATAAAGATAGGACGGCTAGAGGAGATAGAGATTTTTTTTAATTTTAATATGTGTTATTTGAATATTTATGTTATTGAATAAGTGCAGAATTTGTCTTCATATATTAGTCTTATTTTTTGATCTGGTCGACTAGATCGTTGCATTTATAATGATCACTCGTTTCAGTTGTTCGCGTCGATTTATGGTTATTATATTGGTTATACAGATCGTACGTCCGTAGTTCTATTTGTGTTTTTTGTATCAGGAATTTCATTTATTTGGATGCGTCGATTTGTATTTTAATAATGTTTGAAATTTGGACAACATATACATTGTGCTTTGAATCAAGTGGTTGTTCAAGTGGTGTTTCAGTTGTTTAAGATCTCTGTTTGACACGGTAATATTGATGCGGGATACGCTCCTCTCTATCAAATAGTTATGATTTTTGCGGGAATCAAGTTAATATTTTGATAACAATATTGCAGTTTTTGTAGGATCTCTAATCTTCAATAGTACAAATGATCAATTTGGTTGATATGCAATTTAGATATTCTTACAATATAATCAATATGGAGATTAGTTATTGTTTAAAATTAGGAAGGTTGAATGTCAATTCTATTTATTGTAATTGTATAAAATATGACCAGTTTTCATGATACAAGGGGAACAATATATAGGAAGCATGTACACAATCACATATAGAAAAGAAATCTATATAAGGTAAAATATATACACAAAATATCTCTTTAACACTCCTCCTCAAGTTGGAGCATGTGGATCATGAATGCTCAGCTTACCAAGAAGAGACTGAAATGCATGTCGTCCAAGAGGTTTAGTGAACAAATTTGCAGGTTGACTGTAAGTACGAATGTGGTGTGTAACAACTTCATAAGACAATACCAAATCATGAACAAAATGACAATCAATATTAATGTGTTGCGTACATTTGCGAAACACAAGATTGGCTGCAATATGAAGAGTTGCTTGACTATCACAGTATAAACGCATAGGAGAATGGTCTCCTACACTCAAAAAAAAGAGTTAAACAAGAGCAACTCACAACAAGCAACAGCCATAACATGGTATTCTACTTCAGCTAAAAAATGATAAATAGTAGGATGCTTCTTTGTCTTCCAAGATATAGAAGACAAACCAATCATAACAAAATGTCCAGACAAACCAATCATAACGCCTCTTTAGTAAAATTGAGAAAAATACGCAGCTCTTATAATTCTGTAAAAAAAAATTTAAGACAAGAGAAAATCAAGTGTCACCTCGAAGATGTGAGAAAAAAGTTACAATTTGATTCGATTTGTTGCTCCTCGCCTTGCAAATGACCTCGAATCCAAAATCCTCGAAGAAACACCTCGAACTTATATAACTTCAAGGGGCATTTGGTTTTATGGGGGCTCTTGATGATAGTCTATCCTTCACAATCTCAATCCATATATTATCTTTGGGCTCAAAGTAAATAAAAATTCATCCGGCCCATTTTATTTATTTAAAAAGGCTAAGCCCAGCCCAGTAAAACATAGTGCACATGTACCTAACTTTAATGTCCAATAGGTATAAATACCAGGTAAAGTACGTTTGCATTTTCCATGGCTTTTCTAATTATTGTGATACAGTAATATACAACCTCCCCCTCGACTGTTGTCTAACTTAAGTAACGGAGTTTTTCCCTTGGGAATTCCCATGGATTGGTTTCAGGAATCTTCTATCTTTGAGGAACTCGAAGATTGTTGCTTCTGATCGGGAGAATTCCAGACGCATAAGATACAAAATAAGGTTATGAAAAATCAAAATTTATAAACTTTTATTAAAGTGTAAGATACGGTAGAATTCAGAATTTTACATATATAACAAACAAGTATGTGCGGTTCACACAAACTCACAAAGGGAAGCAAAGGATAATTTTTTAACTCTTTAGCCCATAACTAAAATATTTTCACCATATATATTAGTAACGACATAATTTGTCACTAATATCACGGTTTCTATATGTACCATTTAGTGACGAGTTAGGGAGTTTTAGTGACAGTCTGTTGAAAAATGATTGTAAAAAAGTTGAATTTCGTCAACTTTCAACTTTTGGTATTCATTTTTATTTGGGCTTGAACTGAATTAGGATAATTAGGCATAAATTTTGGATTCTCCTCTGCGAGTACTATAAAATTGATTGTTCAAACTCTCAAAACAGATAAGGGGTGAATGAGATATGGATGCTCAAAGAGTCACTCTTGGAATGGAAATTTAGACGGAAATACATTCGCACGTAATAAGTTTTCTCTGATTTTTTACTGTAAAAAATGAATATGGATCGTGTGTAAGTCTCTAGAAAGCCCGAACCGCATAACAGTAATTCATAGAATTGTGTGTGGAGCCTTCATATGAAATTTGAACGCTAGTAATCATGATATGGAATATACGAGATATTCTTATCTTTCCAAAATCTATTCGAATATTTGTAAAATATTCTTGGTGATTGGAGAATATTTTCTCTAATTACGGTTCACGTATACTTCCATAGGGTCTTTTTAACAACTATAAATAGAGCCTCTATGTTAGACAAAAAACTTGCACCATTCTCAAGTTCCTCTTTTTTTTCTAAACTTGAGTTCTTTCTCCGTCGGTGATAGTCCTTCCGGCTTTACGTGAATTTGATGTAATTTTTACTTGTTAATAATTACCTTCCATGGTTTTATCTTAGGGAACGACGCCCACGATGAGACTCATTCGTTTCAAGGCAATGAGTTTACTCATGACTCCATCAATATGTGATTGCTTAAAACTTGATTATTAATCACATTTTAAAATTTCCAATTGTACGCATGAATAATTTATAAAGTTTAGGGATATATGCAAATATAACCCTATATAATTCAGTAAGTGCATATATAACTTTGAGATAATTTTTTGTGCAAAAACAACCCTAACTACTTTACATAAGTGCAAATATAACCCCAAAGACTATATTCTGGAATTGACTGGCCATTTTCGGCCCCGGTCGAAAATGACAAAAATGCCCTTTCATCATAATACGAAATTCTAAAAGACAAAATACCCTTTATCCCACCTTCACTGTTCCACCACCGCCACTGCTCCATTGCCTCCGCCACCGCTTCTACACATCCAGTGCCAGGCCACCACCACCACCCCCTTCCGCATCCTCCTCACCGTCACCACCTCCGCCTCCACCACCTCTAGGGTTTTTGCCTTCCCCGCCGCCCACCCCATCCCTCGTCACTACCTCTGGGGAGGATGCTAAGCTGCTATCCGTCCAGGATCAGAACCAGCGGCACCAAATTGGGTCGTCGTCGAATCTGAGTTTATCCCGTCGTCGAATCTGCGTTTGGCAGTCACCAGTTGTTCATCGTGCGTCACTGAGCTTGCTTCTGCACTTGACCTGCTGCTACACTTAAAGGAATGGGAAAAGAAGCGATATTTTGGCAATAAGGAATGGGAAAATAAAAAACGGTGCTTCTGCACTTGACCTGCTGCAAAAAGAAGGGTCAAATTTTTTTTCAAAAGGTAAAATAGTCTTTTTAATTAAATTCATCCTCAAACTGTCGAAAAATGTTATATTTGCACATACACTAATTATTTGGGGTTATATTTGCACTTTAAATTATCACAGGGTTTTATGTGTACTTATGTGAGTTATGTTGGGTTATTTATGCACTTCACTCTAAAGTTTATTATTCTTGCTTATATTAATTAATTGTGTAATTTCGTTATTTAATTTATGACAAAGTTTTGGGAAAGACTATTTTTCCATAAGCTTACGGAAAGATGAGATTTAATTAGAATAATAAAAGGTAAGAGGTCTTAGTTGCAATATTAAAATTTTATTATGCAACATGTAGCAGTTATAAAGTTTATAACCCAATTCATGCAACCCAAAATTTTATCTTCATTTCTTCTAATTTACACTTTAAACTTTGGTCTTTCCATGACTTATGGAAAGATCGTTTTTTGAGAGACATACTCTTAATTTATACATGATATTATAAATAGATGTTCAACACTATCACTAAAAAACAATCAGTAGTGACGCATATTTTATGACAGGTAAGAAAATGTCACAATATTTGCTCCATCTTTAGGTGTCACTAAATATTCGTGATATGTGCATATGTCAGTAAACTGAATCCATGTCACAAAATTTAATGACACTTCTAAATTGAACTGTATCTTGAAGCGTCACAAAAAATATAATGATATTTCAACGTGTCACAATATTTTAGTGACACGCTGAATAAGGGGCACTTCACAAGGCGTCACAATATGTTTTTTTGTAGTGTTAGTGACGCCTTGTAAAGTGCTTCTATTCATTGTGTCACTAAAGTATTGTGACGCGTTGAAAATCATTATATTTTTTTGTGACACTTTAAAATGCAGTTCAATTTAGATGTGTCATTAAATTTTGTGATATAAATTCAATTTAATGACATGTGTACATGTCACAAATATTTGGTAACACTTGAACATAAAACAAATATTATATTATTTATTTATCTGTCGCAAAATATGCGTCACCAATAAAACATGTTTTTGTAGTGTATCTCGTAGTGATGGCAGGCGCCGTAACTAGACAATGATTGTTTCGTCAGTAAATTGACGATTTACTGATGAAAGAACATTAAAACCATCTGTAGATATTTTTGCTATAACCCTTTATCGAAAACTCTTTTACTCAGGGTGGAGGTAGAAAATATTAGTGGCGGGGTTGATGTGTTAAAAAATTCCCAAATTTTCTTTATGTTAGCGGGGTCTAAAAAATGTAAAAAAAATTGCCGTTAAAATTTTCGTAAATTTCAGCTCGGCCGGGGCTGAAGTTCCCTCCAGCCCGGCCTGGCTCCTACCCTGCTTTTACTATCATGTTTCCTATGGTTTTTATTAGATACTGTATCTTATTTATTATACTCCCCCTGGTTTTTTAAGATTGTCCCCAAACAAAATGACACATTATTTAAGAAAAGTAAAATGAATGGAGGATATTGTATTGGAAGAGTAAAAATAAATTGACTGGATGAAAATAACTTAAACTTTGCCAAAAGGGGAAGAAGTCATTGTTAAAAAATCAAAAAAAGAAGAAAAAGAGCCAATGTTAGGAAACATCAGGGAGTAGGTTAATTTGTCCAATTTTGATATAATTTAATTAGAACACGATATGATGCTTAGATTATATATCGTATTCGTGACATTTTTAATGATGTATACAATGTTACAATAGACCATAAGTTGGAGTAAAAACCCACCTTATTAATACAACAAATTTTTTATTTGGGGACGAAAATATAGTACATAATACTTAAATGCATCCAGCGTCTTTATTCCACCCACCAGCACCTGATCATGCAATTTATATGTGCTTGAAAAAAAGAGGAGAAAATACTAGTAATTCCATTTAGGGCACATAATTAATTTTTGGCAAAATCTAACGCGTTCTTCCCTTCATGAGCATGTCCGAAAAGTTTTTCATGTAGTCACCGTATGCATATTCTCTGTACAGAGCTCCTCCATCTTGCTCCACCACCTCCGGCAGCGGGCATAACTTTTCCGTCGGCCGCGGGACAACAAAATGTGGAATTGACACTCTTGATCAATCGTTCGTGGTAACCCCCTTGTGTACCACACTTTTATACCTTCCATTGCCGAGGACCTTACCCGACATACGTGCATTTCAATAAATTTAACTATATTTAATAACTACCTACTAAAAGTTGATATTTAAAACCGATTATATATATGTTACGATGAAACTGACAACGTTACCTGCAACGTATCTCTTATGTTGATGAACAAAGCATCGGGAACCGGAGGGATCTCCATCCATTCTTCTTCTTTTCCAGATACAATATCTTCCTCTACTTTAACATACAAACCTCCTATATTATCTTGCAAAAGTACAGTCAAAGTGCCCATATTGGAATGGCGTGAAGCTCCGATTGTTAGTTCCGGGTTCGGGCACGGCGGGTAGTTGTTCATCTTCACCACCTTGAAACCGATCAGAGATTCCACCATAGGTTTATCAACTTTCACACCTAGGTTTTCCATCAGTATATCGAACAATTGGGTGACCATTTTGTTGGCCGATTTCATGTACTCAGTATCTCTTCCCTACAAATTAATTATGTGAACATCCCAGGTTAAACCGCCAACGATTAGATTAATTATGATAAAACTAATTTCCATTATAATTATTTATATTTAAAAATAATAATTTTAAAAAAATTATATATAACTCATTACAATAAATAAATAAAAATAAAAAAATATATTATATTATATTAATTATAAAATAATCACGTTTAAACATGAGACGGTTTAAAAGAGGTTTTCGTAACAGGTTATACTTGGAATAAAAGAGAGGAGTGGAAAATGACAACAATAATAAATGCTTAAATGGAATCTTTCGTTGCATTGAAAACAAGTTCATTAATTTTCGTTCCCGATTTCAAGTTTAATCATTTCAGTTGCTTCGTTGACTCGTCAAAATTAATGCCAGCTCTATGTCATGGTTTTGAGAAAGACACAAAGATAAAAGGGATAAAAAAATTTCGAGTTAAGTATTAAAATGACTCAAACTTTAAGTTGAAAGTGTCAATATAACCCTACAATCTCAGAAAGCGCCAAAATAACCCTTGACCATGTTGACTTTTTAGTCAACTAGTTTACTGCAAGAATAAGGTGAAAATGTCATTTTGCCCTTATTTAAAAAAGAGCTAAGTGCTAAAATGATCATGACTTTAGGATGAAAGTGCTAATATAACCCTGCAATCTCAAAAAGTGCCAAAATAATCATTGACTATGTTGACTTTTTAGTCAACTAGTTTACTGCCGAAATAAGGTAAAAATAATGTTTTGCCCTTATTTAAAAAAGGAAAAAGTCACAAATATATGAAATGACGTCTTTGCCCCTTACTTTATTTCTCCTATTTTCCTCTTGAATATTCTATTCTTCCCTAGACTTTCTTCCCGCTCCACCCTTCTTCCTACTTTCTTCAGCCTGAAGCACAGAAACCGATGTGTCGCCCTTCTCCTCCGAATGTCTCCTTTTCCCGCTTCTTCTCAGCCCGACTGTCATTGAAGCTCCCTCATTTTTTCCTCCTTAAATACCACATCCAGTGGCTTTACTTCGACTCTCTATAGCATGTCCGTCGGCTCTCCTTCACAGTTAAAGATTTTTCTCCGTCGCATGTCCGTCAGCTCTCCCTCGTAGGTAAAGAATTTTTCTCCGTCGTATGTGAGCCCTAGGCGGATTTGGAGAAAATAATAAATCTGGAAATTGGGCATGGATTAAAATTGATAATGATGTAACCCGCAACCTTTAATTACAGGGGAAGCGGTGACCCTTAATTATACTATGAAGTAGCCCATGACGAAATACAAGGGAAGCTTCCAGCGACAGCAGCGACTAAATTGGGGAGACGTCACGACTTGGCTTCGGTGAGGAGTGAGGAAGGGAAGAAGACGTGTCTTCATTTTATTAACTATGTGCTGAAATAACCCTGTCTTTATATCGAAAATGCAAATATAACCCTGATTTTATTGACTATGTGCTGAAATAATCCTGTATAACTCTGGGGGGGTATTTCGGCCAAAACATTCAGATTTTAGCTCAAGGGTATTTTAGTCATTTCCTTTTTATTTTCGCCGAAATTTACACGGTCAACACCGGAAAGATAGACTTTGGGTATATTGGCACAATTTTTTCAAAAATTAGGATTAGATTGACACATACAATAATAAGTTAGGGTTATTTTGACACTTTCTGAAATTGCAGGGTCATATTAGCACTTTCATGCTAAAGTCAGTAAATTATTTTTTTTACATGCATGGTTGAAGATGGATTTTACAGTCTAACAGCTTTATCCTAAACCCGTATTAACCGCTCTACCTTACTAGCAGTCAAAACTTGACCATTTAAAACTTAAAACTTAAAACTTAAAACTTAAAACTTAAAACTTAAAACTGACGACTTTACATAAAATTGAACTGTTTTTTAGTACATGGGTTTTACATATGGTACAGATATTATCAAATTAAATAAAAATAAAACAAGAACCAATATCTAGGTTGACGTTCGGGTCTATACTATTGTGACTGCAATATTATTACAGAATCACTTTTTTGTGTACTTTTAATAGAATATTAAACAAATTAGAATCAGATTAAGAAAAAATACTTTTTCTGATTGGTTTTGTATATATCTTTTTCCATATCTGAATCTACCTTGTATACTCTTTGTACTCAGTACATATATAAATACACACAGCCACAATTATGTGTGGATTTTACATTCTATCATGGTATCAGACAGGTTTCACTAAATATTCTTCTTGGTTTATTCCAATTTTTCCGAATTCTCTTCCTCCGATTTCCGATCGAACGGTCGCCACCCACCCGACGCTGCACCGCAGTCCGACCGCCACTTCGTCGGATTCGGCCGATCGGAGCTCACCGCCGCCGCACGCGCAATCACGCGCCCTTGCCGTCGTTCTCGCTGGAATCACGCGCTCGCTGTGACCTTCACGCGTCGGCGCCTTGATTCCCGCGCCGCACTCGCTGCTCAGTCCCTGCACAAGAGTTAAATCAGTCGTCAACTGCCATTCACAAGCTTGCAGTGTGTTTGGTGCGATTTGATTTTTCAATTGTGCTCGGATCTCTTTCCCGATGTCAACTATTACTCTTCATGCGTTGATCAACTGCATCACCATCAGGCTTGATGGTTCCAACTACTCCCACTGGCGTACTCAGGTTTCGTCAGTTTTACGAACTGTCAAATTAATTGGCTCTGTTGATGGTTTGGTTCAGTGTCATGTTGTTCTTGCAAGCTCGTCCTCCACGGAATCCGATTCCAAGGCTTCTGAT
>JAULKM010017427.1:0-14414 GCA_032355605.1 Rubia tinctorum
TATCTACTTAGTTGTATTTAGTGAGTAAATTGGGCTTAAAAATAGTATCTTTGAGAGGTACGGCGACGACCTCCCAATCATCGTCATCTCAAGCATGTTTTTGTGTCACCGGATTGTTACAATGTGATTTTAGGGTAGAATCGTCATGAATCCTTTTCTTAGACATCAAGTAACCTAAGTCAAAAAAATTCTCAACTCAATAATGACTTCATGAAAGATAGTTTAATAATATAGTTTGTGAAGAAAATACTACTTTAAATATAAATTACTAACCCTAACTAAATTTTTAGCTTGATAATAAACTATGATTAGGTTTTCACTACACGATGTATGACTAAAGTCACAATCATTATGTTATCACAACATAACTACAATAAATCTTCAAAACCACGAAAACCCTTAAAATTACATACCAGTCTATAATCTTGAATATGAGCACCAAATAATGTAGGGTTTAAAAGCACTGACCTTTACATCAAATAAGTTCAAACTTCATTTTAATAAACCCTTGTTCACCATCAATTTCCAATAGCACTTGCAAAGATCACCCCCTTAATATAATGAGCAAATGAGATGAGAACAAACCAAGTGTAGATGAGGAAAGTAGGACTTGGATGAGTGAAAACCTACCTTGAATTATCACTTCATGGAAGCTTGGATTTTGGATGAGGAGAAATGAAGAAAATGGGTTTTTAGTGTTTTTTTTGAGGGAAAATGTAAGAAAATGTGGGCTTCCAAAGGGTATTTAATACCCTTTTGAAAATCCATTTTTTTTCTTTTTCATTTTTTCCCGTCAAGAAACTGTTCCAAACTCGGAAACTCATCGGCTCTTTGGAAAAAAAACAAGGGAACCTGTTCTGAACTTGAAACTGGTTTTAGTATATAAAAAAACCTACGTTCTCCACACAAATCATCCACATTAAAAAAAACTCAAATGGAAAACCCTACAGAATTCCCTAACATTCGAATTCTACCCCCAATTTCCCATTCACTACACAATGTCAAAACCAAGATACACAAACAAGAGTAGCGGGGTAGCGAGCGACCGGAGTCATGAACCCATTACCCAGCTATCAGCATCCCAACAGTTTTTCATAGGCAAAGCGGAGGACATGTATGTAGAATTCTTGAAGCATAAAGTTATAAATTCCAAAGTTATTAATGCTTCTTCAGTAGGATATTTGTACTTAGAATATTTGTTAAAGCATTTTAAAGATCAGCATTTGGAGACATTGATGTGTTTAGAAGAAAAGGTCCATGTTGATGAGGCAATTGAATTTTACGTCAATTTGGGGGAAAATCGAACAATTGTGATAGTAAAAAGGTTAATGGGAAGGAAATTATAGTCAACAAGTATACAATATGTGAAGCGATCGGTAGCTCGTAATCGTCACTTGATGCATTAAACCCTGTAGAAGGGCGTGGCCCTGTAGAAATATATCACCAACAAAGTTGACCATCCATCATAGAATCCATCCAAATTGACCCCGTAGCTATGGTTAGGAAATATTTCTCTAGACAGGGAAGCACCCCTGACCCTGCGAATAGCTATGACATAGGTGCCTTGACTGTGGAGCAGAGGCTAATATATGAGTGGGTGTGTTTGAACATTTTGCCCACATGGGGACATACTTGTGAGCCGGTCATTGGGAACGTTATGCTTTTTTACTATGATAGAGGGTGTCAAAATTAACCCCGGTTATACCATTTAATGAATATGCTCAAGGCTGCAAATGCAAAAAGAAGGATCTCCCTTACTGTGGCTTGATAACGGTGATGATAAAAAAGACTGGTGTCTAACCCAAGGACCGCCTACTCCGCTTAGAGTTCTATGACGAGGCACGATTTCAACATGAAGAACTTCAACTCGGGTATGACAATAAATGGAAGCAAAGGGTTATTTCGGGACAGGCTGCAAAGAATGCCAAAAGGGTAAGGGAAGAGGAACGTGACATAGGCGACGGATCAGGATCTAGTAAGTAATTATAATTCATCATTAATTTTCATAAAACTTCATACGATGCTCGTAATTCATGCTAATTGTGTATTTTCAATTTATATTTGTTTACTAGGTTCGAAGAGCAGCTGGAATACCACTTTAGGGCGCTACCTAAACTGCATTCGTGAAGATGTTGAAGAGACGTCAGACATCATAGCTAGAGTGGATGAACAAAAAAACAATTCTTTGAAGCTCAAAGACTCCAACCCAAACTAAGCAAGGATGAAGAGGAGCAGAACTTTGATCCGATGATGTCGGATAGTGATCCTGGTGATGCACCGGGGGTGACAACGGTGGAAACCAAGGGGATGACCATGTCTTAAACATTAAGCAAATGATCTATGAAGTCTAGGAAGTGAATTTCATGAAATTTAATGTTATCTAAGGATATTTGTACAATTGTGTTTTATTTGTTTAAGTAAGTGAGATTATGAATTTGGTTGAATTTTTATGAATTTGGATAAATTATTTTGAATTTGGAGGAATTAGGATAAATTATGTTTTATTTGGAGTGAATTTGTAGAATAGAATTCACTTGGATGCAAAGAAGTTAGAAATTCACTCTGAAATTTAACCATTACCACCGACTGAATTCTGAGCTCAGAAGAGGCTCTACTCTTTGAAAAAAATGGCGAAGACCTGGTTCCGAGCTCGGAACAGAATGAGGTCTTGAAAAAATAAATGAGACAAATCTGCATTTCGAACTGGAAACTTGAATCTGAGCTCGGACCCAGTATCCGGGCCAACTCTGTAAAACAACGGACACATTTTTTTGGGTGACGCATCCTGTTCTGAACTCAGAATAGGATTTGAAACATGAAGGGCCGATCTACATGGACGTCCTACTTTTAGCCCTACTATTTTTACGTCTTACCTTACCATGGACGTCCACCCATATTACCTCATCATGATCATTGCGGCAAATGAAATAATTCAAGCTATGACCGTTCTCCTCGTGTAGGATAGTATCGTCTAGTTCAACACTCGTTGCATTGTGACCGAATCTGACAATTTCCTCACCTTCGAAATTGGCATTGAAAGCTTGTTTTCCTTCCAAAAAAATCTCCCACCGGGAATATAAAGGATCCCTCACATAAAACACCTGGTGCGCCTAAGAATCCAATGTGAAAGGATCTTCGTGCCAACCTATCTGACTCCTGTCGACTAGTGTGAACCCAAAATCCTCCATCCCCTGCCCACTGTTGAAAATCAACCCACTGACATTTAAAAACTATGACTCGTATACTAACATAATAAAGCTCCCAAATATTTTTAAAAAATCCCAAAGTAACACTGCTAAGCATACATTGGATCGTTACCACTCCGATTATCGACATGTAAAGCTTCAGAGATGAGAGAAACACCACTATTCTGAGAAACACCCCTGTCATCCACCGATTTCTTGGCGAAAGTAAAACCATTGACATCGTACCCTCCATAGGAAAGTACAGTACCAAGTCGTCTACGAGCCAATCATTTAACTTTCATTGGATAATCCCCCCACGACTAAATGGCCAAGAAACCATGTGGCAAACGTCCTACTGTGTAATTGTAGGACCTGAGCTTCATTGAAAATAGGGTTAGCGACTCTAATGAAATCTATGTGAATCTCTATATATGGGACAATGGCTTCATGATTCCTAAGAACATAAAGATGGGCAATATATAAATATTCCGTGCTAGGATTGAAATTGTTTTCCCGCCTTACCCCATGACCTTCCAACCGTCTCTCATGTCGATTGGTTGGAGCACTAACCAAATAGACCTCATTCATGTAGTTAGTACAAAACTCGATCACCTCCCCTGCAACATACCGATGTACAATACTTGCATCAAGCTTGTACCGTTTCTTCAAAGGAGTAAGGGGCAAGTAACAATTTTCATCAGAACTCACTAGCCCTAAGTTCTTCTTAACACCCATCTCAAGCAAATCTAATTGAGCCTTGAGCTCATCCTTCTTTTTCCCAGGGGTATTCAATAAAGTCCCTACCAAATAATCACACACATTCTTCTCCATGTGCATAATATCGAGACAATGTCTAACTTCCAAATGCTGTCAGTAGGAAAATTTGAAGAAAATAGAGCACTTTTTCCAACTCCCTTCCACAGGCACTTTGTGTTTTTTACCAATATTATTGGGAAAATGCTTCACAGTTTCAAATATCTGAGTGCCTATTTGGAAACCGGTGCATCTATAACCTTTACTTTCCCACTGAATCACTTTCTTGCCAAACACCATGAATGGTCCTCCAGAAGAAACCTGCGATGACCTTGATATATAGTTTTACAACCATGCTTCAATTGATGGTAATCAGTATCCTTCTCACATACGGGGCAAGCAAAGTGACCTTTCACAGAGTAACCAGACAAGTTACCGTATGCGGGAAAATTATTGATAGTGTAAAATAACATCGCTTTCAATTTAAAGTATTCTTCAACACTACTGTAATATGTATGAACACCCTCATTAAATAGGGTCAACAAATCCTCGACCGGAGGAGCAAGGTACATATCTATGTCATTACATGGTTGCTTAGGACCGGAAGTCATCACATATAACAATACATACTTACGTTTCATTGTCAACCATGAAGGAAGATTGTAGATAACCAATATAACAGACCAAGAGATATGTGTACTAATCATATTACTAAATGAATTCATTCTATCGGTACATAGGGCTAACCTCAAATCCCGTGGTTCTTTGCCAAACTCGGGGTACGGTTCCATTGCTCACCATCCGTCGTAGGCCTAATCACATCAACCATCGGTCGATCCCTCTCTGCGTGCCAATGGAGCAACTTTGCATCTTCCTTACAAGCAAATTAACTTATGCAATCGGGGAACGATGTGGAGGTACCACATCACTTTTATCGGTGTTTTCATCTTTGTTTTAGTTACCACTTCCGCACCCATCGGAACTGCACCCCTCTTCAGTTTGTACGAGACTCACCACATACTCGGCATGTTTCTCAGTTTTCATATTCTTCCTCCTGGTACAACATACAATAATTTGGGCAAGCATGTATTTTTTTCAATTCCAATCTCATTGGAGAAAGAACTTTTTTCGCTGCATACAACCTATCCAGCATTATGTTAGCTTCGGGAAGAAATTTCTGAAGCAATTCCAGAGTTTTGGTCATCGACTTATCAGTCCACCCAAATTTGGCTTTAAAATTCATTATCCTCAAAGTCGAACTAAGTACCAAATGTTTAGATCAATTGTATAAAGGCTTCTCTTTTTCATCAAGTAAATCTTATAAGACCTCAGGTTTACCTTTGAACTCTCTTGTAATATCCTCCACCTTTTCGTCAAATTCTGCATTCCCATCCAAATCATCTTCCACATTCGTGTCACTAAAATCATTTGTCCTAGTTGTTTCTCCAACTTCCCCATATTATACCCACCGAGTGTAGGAAGTTTGAAACCCCCTCATTATAAGATGTCCCCGCAATTTCTTCCTCCCTAAATACACATAGTTTGTACAATCTTTACATGGGCATCGAGCTTGAACAACACCATTTTTGGATGCATCTTCAAACGCTAATGTAAGAAATGCTTCGATCAATTGCATGTAATTGAGATATTTTCTTAAGTCTTTACCAATGATTTCATTCTGATCCATTATCCTACCAATCAACTAATTACAATGCAACCCATCAGTATCATCACAACATTTATCACAACTCACCCTTAATTAATTTAACTACAAACCGTAAATGAAGATTTATATATATAAAACCCTAATTTCTAAATAACTTAAAACAAGACATTAATATACAACATACCTTCTTGAATTAGAAAGTAATAATCTTCGACGTATTAACTTCACTTAATCATCAATGGATTATGAATGGGGGAAAAACTCTACGATACTTTTGTTCATGCAAAACAAAATAAACGTGCGCGTAAAAATTTCTATTTATACAGAGTGGGTTCCGAGCTCGGAACCAATCTTCATAAAGTATATATCCATTCTCAAAACTGTTCCGAGTTTGGAAAGTTTTCTTGGACAAACCTTCCAAACTCAGAATGTCTATCGTCCCTTCATAAACGCGGCAGGGAGGCAATTACGAGTTTAGAACCGTAATCGGCCCATGTTATAAACTTGTAAGCATAGTAATTCAAAGGCGGTTTGTCACAACTGCCTTTAATTAGGGATAATTAAAGATGGTTAAGACCCAAAGCGCCTTTAATTGCTGCCGGTTAAAGGAGGTTAATTAATAATAAATTTAAAATATGAAAAAACCACCTTGAAATGGTTTTCGCGGCTCTGAGAAAGGGATTCCGATATTGGAACCTCTTCACCAAGGCAGTTTCAAGTTTTTCCGGCCAAAACTGCCTTTAACGGGCACCTTTAATAGGGTTTCCTCTACTAGTGACTCACTAGTATCTCTGAACATATCTATTGACAATATCCTTCCTTATCTGTAAGAAGACTGGCGTGTGATCCGATGTATGGCTAAATAAGGATTTTACTGGGGAAGCTGGATGAAAATTGATCCATGTTTATGTTGCTACTGCTCTGTCGAAACGAACTCTTATAGTGTGTGAATTTTTCCAATTTCTACTCCTTGTAAATTTATTTAGGGAATAACCCATATATTTTAAATTTCAATCGTTAAGCGTGTTTCAGAATGCCTGAATCTTCCAATATGTTCTTCAGTGAGCACATTCTATTTCATGTTGATGTAAAATTTCGTTAAAGTCGCCAATGCAAAGCCATAACAATGGTGAAATTACACTTAAATTTGGAAATTATTTCCAAAATTGTTTACGTTTGCTTGTGTCGGGTTCCCCATAAGTACCTGTACAATGACAAATATATAATGTAACTGGACCTTTAACAGTGAAATCTATTAAATTAACAAAATGACAAAATCAAAATATCAATATCTTTATTACAAAATAAATCCAAGCTTCCTAAATTACCATTGGAATCAACAAAAATTCCATGAAAATACACTTGGTCTTTTAATTTTGACATAACAAAATAAGAACATTTTGTCTCAGAAATATGGGGTCGAAATATGTGAACAAAGCTTTTAAATTTCTAACTTCTCGAGGATTGGATATTCCCCGACAGTTTCAAATAAGGCAATTCATATCTCGACGGGACTGAATTTTCCCAGTCTTCGCCGCCGGTCCATGTGCGGAGGATCCCATGCTGAAAGTCATTCCTGAAGGAAAAAGGAAATCAACCAGCACTTCATCTTTTATAATTTTTTTGCTTCATCATCAACTCCCCAAGTTGGTGAATCTTTCTTTTTTGCTTCCTGGATAACATCTTTCTAAAGACCCTATCATTTTGACATGAACAAAGAAACTAGAATGAAATTCCAAAAGTGACCATAGATTTGAGGAGAAAAAGAATAGCTGGTGAACAACTTGTTTACACCAATACAATTGATCTCTTTGATAAAGGCTAACTACTCATATGGAGCAGTATATATGCTACTCAGATAACCAACTAACTGATGTAATCATCTCCCTAACTACCTTCTTTGACAACCATAATCAGTTACTTCATTCTTTAACTCAGTTTCCTTCTTATTTCTATTTCTGATTATTTTCTGCTTCATTTATCCATGTAAAAGACTAATTTACCCTTGTATTTCATGACAAACCACTCCCCTTACAATAAACTTGTCCTTAAGCTTGAAAACCTGGAAACTGGTGTTTAATGAATTTTGCATCTTCCCACAAGCTCTCCTCTTTTAATAAATTTTTTCATAAAATCAGCCATTGTATAACTTGTTCTACTCCTCTTTGCAGTAATCTTCTCCGAAGAATTCTAGAAAGTTCGAGTATTAATAACTCACCATACTCTTCTAATGGTAATTTAGTCTTGTTTTGTGGCTAATTTCCAATATATTTTTTCAACAAAGATACATGGAATACATGATGTATTCGGCTTTAAACTGGTAGCTCCAACTTGTATGCCACTTCACCAATTTTCTAAAGAACTTTGTATGGACCATAGAACTTGGGAGATATTTTCATATTACTTCTATTTGTTACATATTTCTGTCTGTATTTTTGAAGCTTTAATAGGGCCCAATCTCTTACTTCCAAAGTTTGTTCAGTTCTTCTTTTATCCGCAAATTATTTCGTCTTATGTTGAGCCTGCTGTAAATGCTTTTTAAGCAACTGATTCACCATATCCCGTTTATCCATGATGTTTATAGCAGCGGGAATCAATTCATCTCTGAATGTACCTAATGGTAATGACAGAGGTTTCAATCCATATAAATATTCTTATGGAGTCATCTGAATGCTGGAATGATATAATGTATTGTACCACCACTCAGCTAAGGATAACCACTCATTCCATGTCTCTGACTTCTCTCCACAAAAACTTCTTAGATAATTTTCTAAAACCTAATTCAATTTCTCTGTTTGTCCATCAGATTGAGGATGATATGCTAAGCTAAAATTCAGCTTAATTCTCATCAATGACATCAATTCTTTCCAAAAATTACTGGTAAACAGCTTATACCTATCAGTGATTATTGCTTCTATATTTCCATGAAATTCACAAATTTAACTCTGAAAAATCTTAGCAATCTGAAGAGCATCAAAAGGGTGCACCACTGCCAAAAAATGTCCATATTTTTTTTTTAATCCACCACCACCAATATTTTATCTTTTCCACCAAAGTTGTGTAGTTTTTCTATAAAATCCATGCTAATTTGAGTCCATTGATGTACATGTATAGGTATAGGTTGTAGTAATCCAGGATACCTAAGCAAACTCAGACTGAGAGTCATTTCCTAAGTTACTGGAGATTGTTTCATGAATCAACTCCTGAATGTAAGAATCATTTTCATAACTTCTTTTTATTTGTGTCATCCATGTAGGGACAATGGTAGATACTGCATTAACTTGATTCTTTTTCTTTTCTTCCATCAATTCAGTAAACTGTTCCATGGTTGATTGTTGTGCTTCATAATTTAGGTCCATAATATCTTCATGTTCACTGCCCCCAATGTGTACAATTTTTATGAAACCTAAAGTTCATCACTTGTATCAGAATTATTGTAGATGTCATCTTGTAACATAGCATCTAAATTAAACAGATGAAATTCTTTATCTTTAGTTGAAGTATCGGCGATTATATCTCCTGATTCTTGTCCCGCATGAGGCCTTCTTGAAAGATCATCTGCTTCTCTTTTGTCATTTCCTGGTTTATACTGAATATCAAAACTCATACCAAGTAATTTGATTACCCATTTATGCTGAAGAGCATTAGTAAGTTTCTGTTCAATCAAATACTTTAAACTCATGCGATCAGTTATAATAGTAAAATGATTCCCATCCAAGTAGTGTCCATTACAAAAGCCAAAAGTTCTTTCTCATAAGTAGATAATCCCTTGTTCTTTTGACAAAAAGCTTTGCTTAGAAAAGCAATTGGTCTAGTACTTTGAATCAAGACAACACTTATTTCTTCATCACAAACATCAGTCTCGATAATGAAAGCTTCTTTAAAATTTGGCATTTTAAATACTAGAGCAGATGTCATCCTTTACTTAGGAATACGGAAAGCTTGATTTGCATCTTTATTCCACAAAAAAAAGGAATCCTTCCTGAGAAGCATATGAAGAGGTTTACAGATAATGCCATGACCAGATATAAATATTTTGTATTAACTTGTTAAACCCAAGAATTCACTCAACTCCTTACCTATTTTAGGTGTTGGCCAAATGAGAATACATTCAATCTTACTATTATCCATCTCCACACCTTTTTTTGAGATTATATGTCCAAGATATTCAATCCGCTCATTAGCAAAGTCACATTTGGATAGTTTGGCATACAATTTATGTTGGTTGTAAAATAGACAAAACATTGTGAAGATTTGCACAATGCTCTTCCAAAATTTTGCTATACACCAGAATTTCATTAAAAAACTAGCACATATTTTATGAGAAGAGAAGTAAAAATATGATTCATTACTCCTTAGAAAGTAGCTAGACCATTTGTAAAACCAAATGGCATTACAATGAACTCAAAGTGTCCATGATATGTCGGAAATGTTGTTTTATCAATGTCATCTTTTTTCATCCTAATTTGATAATATCATGCCCTTAAATCCAATTTGGTAAAGTATCTGGATCCCTCAAGTTCATCCAACAATTCATCAATAATAGGGATAGAAAAACAATCTTTTACTGTTAAGCTATTAATTCTCCTACAATCTATGCAGATTCTCCATGTAGCATCCTTCTTCTTCACCAGCACCACAGGAGAAACATATGGAGTATTGCTAAACAGAATGATCTGATTGTCAAGCATTCCTTCACCTGCTTCTCTATCTCAGTTTTGTAAGCATGAGGATACCTATATGGTTTGATTTTAAAAGGTTGAGAACCAGGCTTTAAACTGATTTTTTGATCAATAGATCTCTCAGATGGTAATTCCAGTGGAAAAGAGAAAACAATGTTAAACTGAAATAGAACATGTTTGATGTTCTCTGGAAACTCCAGGTTAAGAATTTCAGTCAATTGATCTCCACTCTTCTGAGTAGTAGCAGTCATCGAACTTCCTGCTAATACATCTTCATGCTTCTCAGTTTCTTTATTTGTGCCATTCAGATCAAAGGGAACCCGCACCATGAATAACTTTTTTTCTCTCAGATCTTTGAACCTGCTTCACCAAGCTAATATCCCTTAATTCTGTAGATCCTCTCAGAACCCAATGATAATTTTTGCTAAAGAATGATATACTCTGATGTTTGAAGTCAAATGTAACTGGGCTAAAACACTTCATCCAATCCACCCCTAGAATAATATCAACCCTTCCAAGCTCCATTACCTTCAAATAAAATAAGAACTCCTGATCTTTAATCCTCCATAATACCCGTGGACAAAGGCCTCTCCTATAAATTTGACTTCTATCTGCAATTGTGATTAAAAAAAATGGTCTGGTATTGATGATTGGAAGTTTAGCCATATCACTTAATGCAGGATCAATAAAGCTATTTGTAGATCTTGTATCAATCATTTTGCTCACATGAATTTCTTTAACCCAACCATCAAGTGTTAATGTATTAATTCTAGAACTTCCATTACATCCCACAGTATTCAGTGAAAGCTGTTCAGATTCTACCTCCTCCAACCCCTCTTATTCTTCATTTTCTTCCACTATAATTTCTCCAAAGTCTAATTACTCACAACCATAAAATTTTTGAACTTGCTTAAACCTGCACTGATGACCTGCTGCAAATTTATCACCATATTTGTAGCATAGATTGTGCTATCTCCTGAATTGTAGCTCTTGTGGAGAAATCCTTTTATATCTGTCATTAGAATATTTTTTATCCATAGAAACTAATCTTCCTGCTTGCCTATCCAAACCAATCTTCAATCCACCCTTCACTCCCAGTTTTGTTATCTGCCATCTACCGTTTCATCCTATCTTTGGATCTGTTGTTCCAGTTTTGATTGACATGTAACATTTCTTTCTGCTTCTTCTGTTGAACTTCTAAATTCATCTCCTGTAGATAGGAAATTTCAATTGTGTCTAGTAGAGACTCAAGTTTGAATAGCTTGATCACCGGTTTTAGTTCCTCTTTCAAATCACTCACAAAGCTGGACATAAAGAATCTCTCAGACAAATAGGTATGTTTCCCAATAATTAAAAATCTTAATTTTTCAAAAATTTCTTGATACTTCCTTACTAAGCCTGTTTGATACAATTTATTGAACTCCTCAACTTCATCAAGGCCTCCTATCTCAGAAAATCTTTTCAAAATTACTTCACAAAATTCAGTCCATGTATTGATTCTCCTAACCCTTTTTTTTTTTGAAACCATATTTCTGCACAACCTTCCAGATATAATTCTATTGCCTCTACCTTCTGTGAATCCCCCATCTCATATAGTAGTTGAAAAAAATTCCACACTTCCTTAACCAATCAATAGGTTTGTCTCCAGAAAAACACTCAATTCAATTTTTGGTTGATTGTTCCCAAACTTAACCCTATCTTGTTTCTCCAATCTACTCCATCATTCAACACAATCTTAGGGTTATTAATGGAAGGAACCGTACATCTGTTATGAATCAGTGTCTGATATTGAAGATTTGGCTTGCTTCTTGCAGGATTGCTACTTGAATTCTCTGCATCCTGCTCCTGCATCTTTTCTTTTCGCATTTCTGTTAGCATTGTCATCATTACTTCGATCTTATTATCCTTCGAAGATATCCTCTTCGTAAGCACCGTGATTCTGCCGTTCAGATCCAAACTGAGCTCCTGTATTGCCACTTCTAGCTCACCTTGATTCTTACAGCTGAGCTCCAAGCTCTGCTTCAATTCTTGTGGCTTTTGTGGAAATTGCTTTCCACATCCTTCAGATGGTTCTCCACCGTCTTGTATAGCATACTGTCCGCCATGAATTAGCCAAGGAGAGAGTGGCTTTGATACCACTTGACACAAACAGAGAAACTTGAATGAAATTCCAAAAGTAACCACAGATTTGAGGAGAGAGAGAATAGCTGATGAACGGTTTGTTTACACCAACACAATTGATTAAACTCTTTGATAAAGGCTAACTACTCATATGGAGCAGTATATATGCTACTTATAAACCAACTGATCTAATCATCTCCCTACTACCTTCTTTGACAACCACAATCAGTTACTCCATTCTTCAGCTCAGTTTTCTTCTTGTTTCGGTTGATGATCGTTTTCTGCTTCATTCATCCATGTAAAAAGACCAATCTACCCCTGTATTTCATGACACATTTTTAGCCTGATCCATGATTTTCCCATGCAATGGGCTTTTCCTCTCCTTTTCGGCCCAATCTCTTGAATCATCACCAGCTTTTTCTCGCCGTTCTTCAATCCTGCATCAGCCGAATTAACTGCTCCGTTCTTCTTTCGTCTCCGCAAAACCCCAAACTAAACCCAGGTCCAAAATTCCAATTCCTGCCCTAGATAGCAACAATGGGATGCTCCAGGGAACAACTGATAGCCCGTTTAAAGGTCCGCAATTTGAAGTGTTTTTGCTGTCGATGATTTATTACTATCAACGCTGCTTGATTTTATTTATTTATTTCAGGAGCTCGAAGTTGATTTTGCACATTATGAGCACCCTGTTGTGCTGACCGTTGAAGCTCAAGTAAGAGCATTATCTTCGAATCCCATCATTCCCCAAATTTCTAATTCTATTTATCTTTTATAAGTTATATAATGGTTTCTGGAATCAGGCCACTCATGTTGGACATCTCAATGGCGCATTGACTAAAAACCTCTTCCTGAAGGTATGCTAATGCCATTGCTAATGCTCTCGTTTGCACTTGCTTCAGTATTGAATTATTTGTTGCTTGACCTCTGCAGGATAAGAAGCATAGATTTTACATTGTTTCTGCATTGGCGGATACCAAAGTAGACTTGAAAAGTATGCACTTAATTTCACGTGTTTTAATGCCGTAAATTGCACTTGTGAATAGTGAATACTTTAGGTTTAACTCATGTTGAATTGGTTTTAAACTGGACAGAGCTATCTCAGAGGCTTGGATTAGGAAAGGGAGGGGGGTTGAGGATGGCTCCTGCAGAAGCTCTTAAAGAGATACTTCAGGTGCCCCATTGTTCTGAACTCCCCGTTATCCTTCACACTTGCTTATGCCATTTGGAGAGATGTATTTAGTTTCTCTATGTGATCGTATAATAGATTCTTTTTGTTCAATACTGTTTCTATTCAGTATTCATCACTGCCTGAATATGGTAGCATAGAGTTGAGTCATCCTGGGAAATTATATGCTACTCTATCCGTCTCAAAATTAGAGTCTTCTGTCTAGAAACTGTGAAAAACAAAAGAAAAGAAAGTATTGTCTTCGGTTTTTGACATTCCCTACTCTTACTGATATGGATACCTGCGTTCGAAAATCATTCCACAGCTAATAAGGAAATATGTTGGTTAGGCCTAGTTGTTGTAATGGTAAGATGTAGCCTGTTTTAGGCTAAAAAGTTGTATCTTGGAGTGGCATGAATCTTGTTTTTGGGGACGTGGTTAGTACTTTGCATCCTGTGTGGGTTTAATTTTCAGGAAAAATCTTTGTTTGATTGGACATGGCTTTTGCTTGTAATTCTCTTGCACTGATGCTTAAGGTTCTCTCTTTTCCACTCCTGATCATCTTTATTTTTCTTTTCTTTTCCTCTGCTGCTAAGGTGCCTCTGGGTTGCGTTACTCCATTTGCACTTTTTAACGAATCGGCAAGGTAGTTTTATCGTTGATAATCAATTGAACGTTCTGTTCTTTTTTCCTTTTTTTTGGAAGGATGGGGTTTGAGGTTTATGATGCCCAAACAAGGGATGGTTCTTTTTATTTAACCTTTTCTATTTGTATTCATTTACATTGTGAAGGGGTGTTTCTTTATTGTTGGACCAAGGGATCAGAACAAAGGAGTGCTGCTT
>JAULKM010017438.1:0-14411 GCA_032355605.1 Rubia tinctorum
CAACATTCCTTCTCCAACACAACCTATCCATATTTGCATAATTTCCACAAATTGCCAACTAGATAAATCTGGACTTTGCATAAAGAAAACCCATCAGCTTGCACACACACACACATGTACGTTTACATGTCATATTGGCATACCAGGCAATTGAGCAGAAGGAAACTTTGAAAATCATTGAGCAAAACAAATAAAAATGACATGCCAAAAACTGATACCGCGGCGGACAAAGAAAACCACAAGGCCTGAAGTAATTATTCGGGTACATATATTGTCTGCATGATGAAAAATTAAGCCAAACAAAATATCTAACGTAGAGAATCATTAAATAAATGCACATACCAGACAGAGAACCGTGGAAGGATAAACCCTTATTTGATTACTGAAATTTATAATCCAAAAGAAATAAGAATTGGATCAATAAAACTCTTGGACACTGATCTCAATACAACTACAATAAAGGCTTTTAGAAATTACTTTCCGCAAAACAGGAACTCGCGAGAATAAATATGAAGCAAGCAGATGTGCAGAGAGAAGGAAGTAAAGGGTAATAACTCAAGAAACGTAGTTCCTGGTGGCATACAACTGATCAATGATCCCCCGTGTCTCAAAGAGTGCAAATATAGAGTATCTTAAAGGGGGGAAACGGCAGCACGCACACGAAATATACATACGACATGTATGTAAGAACATACAATCAAGTAGCAGCATATATATATATATATATATGACGGCAATCGATCAAAGCAGTTTTATTAGTTCGTTTTCTTTTCAATGCCAAGAGTAAGAAGGCACACACAGCACTATCATGAAATAGACTTGAAAATCATTTTATCAGTTTTCCAATATTTGCGATACCCCTAATGACTGAAGCAAGAGTAATCCCGTGGAATTAAACAGAATGCGTAAACTCGTTCCGAAAAAACCTATGCGCGCAAAAAAAAAGAGAAAAAGGCCTAACATACAAAAAAAAACGCGTGCATATTTTAAGTGTAACCTGATATATCCTAATTGATACTTCCTCCGGTCGTCTAATATTGGTACTCTTACTTTTTATTGATGATTTTTTTTTTTATATTGGCACGTCCCCTTTACGGAAAATACTAGATAAATTTCATTCATTCAACTTACTTTTTCTTCTCTCAATACAATCTCCACCATAAAATTTAGTTTTTCAAAAAAATTGTGATATCTTACAAGTGCCAATATAAAGTAACCACTGGGGAGTACAAACTCTTGCCTTAGCAATTTCTATGTAGACAAACACGGAATTTTTCAATACAGAAGACTTAAGTTGAGTTTCATATCTATACATACATCACCGTGGACTAAACTTTAATTAACGCACACCAACTCTAATTAGTCTAAGATCAACAAAAAATTCATTATACCAGAAAGGTGGCATACTAATAGAATATTAGATAAATTATAATCAGGTTAAGAAAGGAATACCTTTCTGATTGGTTTTGTATATCCTTTTCCATATCTGATTCTGCCTTGTATACCCTTTGTACTTAGTATATATATGAATACACACAGCCACAATTATTTGTGGGTTTTACATTCTATCACATACTATATATGCCTCAGAGAAGTGAAAAATATAGGGAGCAGGATTCCAAAAGTATGTATTCGGAGCAAAGAACTTTAATCCAAATCCCGGGCGTGAATTTAGGGCTCCCGATAATAAACTATCCTCAAACAACTCCAACTAATTAGACTCTGCATTGGATTTATTTTGAACATATTTTAACAACTCTAATCAGTAACAAATAAACCTAATTTTCAATACATTTCTACACCAATAAATTCAACTAAACACTATAAAACTCAACTCAACCTCAAATAAATCCAACAGGAGAGAGGCTAATTAATTAAATTTTAAGTCTGCTCAAATATGCTGAAACTCGAATTGCAATTTGCACTCTATGTATGTAAACAAATTAAAACTCTGCATACGAGTGAAGAAATTTGGAAATGGTTCGCACCGGCGAGTGTAACAGCTTGTGGCCAATTCCATGGATGTTGTCTGGAGGTAAACCTCATTCGTGCCAATCTTTGGTTCCATATTGATAAGGAAATAAGGAAATGAGGAAATAAGAAATCCTTATAGAAGGTAGTTACCTTATAAAATTAGTTTACTTATAGAATTAGTTATATATGGTAATTTCCGTATACACTTAGAATTTTATCCCCGTTAGACTTTGGTCTTTGTAACCCTATATATTGTAACCCTCATCATTGACGAGATGTGACATTGATGTGATATCAATGCACCAGTATTAAAGTTTTTTACATTTTTTCATGGTATCAGAGTTTAAAAATTCTGAGACCTGAACCCTAAATAAATCTGCTGCCGTCTTCCGCCAGAGCCGCCGCCGCCGTCAAGCCGCGTGTTACACTACATGCACCACCACCGCCGTCGACTGCCCTGTTGGTTGCTATTTTCCGATCGCCACTACCACCTTAACAGTTGTCGCTATCAGTACTACTCCGATCTGGCGGCGAGTGACGTTCACGCGTCACTGCCCGACTTTACGTGCCACTATGCCTCTACCCACCTGATTTGCCGATTTCGTAGTCGACGGTAACTGCAGCTTCTTCTTCAGTTGCCGTGAACGTTTGCTGTTCGTGCCTACCCGGATTCTCCGTGCGTGTTTTTCACGCGCCACTCGTACCCCACGCGCCACCGCGTCCGACCTACCGTACCGCCGATCATATGTGTCACTGATCTGCACCAATGATTACTCTTGGTTCCAGTTACGATGCTGCCGAACAAGCCCGCATCGCTGCTGAAAGATTTCTTTTATTTATTTTTAATGATTAGCTATTTCATAATCTTATTCGTAAGTTGGGCATTCTTGATCATCATGCTCCAACTTGAGGGAGGGTGATAAGAAAATAAGAAATCCTTTCCCTTCTAGGGAGGATATAGAAGGTAGTTACCTTATAGAATAAGTTTCTTTATAGAATTAGTTATATATGCTAATTTCCTTATAGATTTAGAATCTTATTCCCGTTAGACTTTGTTCTTTGTAACCCTATATATTGTAACCATCGTCATTGATGAGATGTGGCATTAATGTGATATCAATGCACCAGTAATAAAGTCTTTTATATTTCTTTACATGTCTTTATACGATTCTGAATAATCCATACAATTTTTTTTTTAAATCAAAATAAATCAAACGGAACTAGTACACAGCGTTACCACACGTTGAAGAACTAGATTACCTTTTGGAGCAAACAAAACACAAAAATCAAGTTTGAAATGAAGCAACCCTGATACACTGGGACTGAATGCAACCGCACCAATGTTGATCTTGATATCTGATTGTTTTTTACAATAATAGTATTAATAAGAAAATATAAATTGTTAGCTATAGGATTCTTGTAGTCTGTTTTTCATATTTAGTTTCCTTTATTTTAATCTTTATAATGTTATTGCGATGTATAATATCTCTTATTACTAATATTTTGTAGATTAACATTTTATACATTGCACTTATACAAAATTTTTAATTACTCAGTGTTTTTTTTCTTAACCTTCCTTTGTGAAAATTTTCCGTACCAGTAAAGAATATTGGGTCTGTTTGACATACATGTGCTTATAAGCAAATCTAGCTTATTTTGAAATTAAGGGGAGATCAATTTCTGTTTTTCCCCAAAATAGCCTCTACTTTAAAAAATAAGATGATTTTTAGCACTTTACTATACACCAAAAAATAATTTGCTTAATTATAAGCAAAACAGTTTATAAACTCTACCAAAGAATAATATTGCTCGAGTCTTAACCACAGCAGTTAGACTGCCATGATTTATTTAGTTACTGTGGTAAAATTAGATTCATTTTCAGTGGATCTTTATGTGGACCTTCATGAATATTAAAATAAAAATAGTTATTTGGTGAATGAAAATTAATATTTAAATTTATATCCTATAATGTTGGAATTTGAGATTGATAGTAAGTGTTCGAAATTGAAAAAATTACCGATTTTGATAGATGGAAGATAATAACGTGTTTGTAGTGATTTGATTAAATAGAGTAGAAATCAACCATTATTGAGAAATATGTTGTTTCTTTGATTAAATATATTACTTCATTAATCAGGAATGTTTGGAAATTTAACATTTTCTTATACAAAGTTAAAATGAAGTTTTTACCAGCATTATAGAGGAATTGGGTTACAAATATAATTTAAATAAGGTTTAGGGAAATAAGGAGGGATATGGAGCTAAATGCTATTTTTTAGGGTGTTGGGCACAAATAGTCAGGAAATTAATTATCCGGATCGACAGAAGAATCCCGTAGGTCAAGAAATTGGGTCGGAGAAATTCGCAAGACAATTTTCCCCTTGTTTCCGGCAATGCACGATGTTTTACTATCAGATTTGATGTTTCATCTAGTACTAGATGTTCTAACCAAATATTGTGATGTTTTTAAATAATTCTTCTTTTTTCACCAAAGTCATGTGTTTTAACTTAAGTGTTGATCTTTTGCATGTTATATTTTTGACATTTAATACATTTTAACATTAGCTAAGTGATTTTATATTATCTTTATTATTAGTTTTTAACTTTTATTTTTATTTTTATTGATGTGTAAGTTTTTCAATGTGTCATTTTAAAAATTAATTTTGATTTTTTTTGCTGAATACTAGATTTTTATATGACTTATTCTTGTTGTTTTAATATTGTGATTAAGTTTTTAAATTTTTAATATTGATGTATAGTGTTACATTTTGGTGCATACTTTGATGTTCGTGTATATATTTATTTGTGTTAATTGACATTTAAAATTTTATGTGTATTTAAATGTTTTTATTTGAAATTTAAGAATTTAGATGCGATGTTTATTTTAATATGATGTTTAGTTGTTTTAATTTTGATTTGTATGCTTATTGTTTTAATATGATGTTTAACTATTTTTTAATTTGTTTTATTTGATGTTTTAAATTATAATTTGATGTGATGTTTAAGTATTTTAATTTAATGTTTATTTATTTTAGTTTGATGTGTATTTTAGTATTTTATGTTATAACTAATTATTGTTATTTTGATGGAAAGTTTTAATATTTTATCTGATGTTTAACTATTTAAATTTGATATGTATTTACTTTTTCTCTTTGATGTTAAAATATTTTCAATTTAATGTGTTTTGTTGTTTTATTTGATTCTTAATTTATTGCCCGATGTTTTACGTACTATTCAAATTTGATGTGTGGGGATTTATTATGACATCATATTAATTTTTAACTAAATAATTTATTATGTGATAGTTGATCCATGTAAATGGCCCAAAAGAATACTCGTGGCCCGATACTGTAAAAATCTGGATTCAGTCAGGCCAACGGTTACGAACGAAGCAGAAAATTTGTATTTGCACAATGAATCTCTCAAATTTACACAGAATTTGGGATGAGAAAGAATGGTTGAAACACCATGGATATCTATCAAATTGATCTACTTTCAGATATTTTTCTCATTCTCCTTCCCATGCTATATAACATTAAGGTGATTAACTGGATCCTAACTCCTTCGTAACCGAATTCGTTAATCTGGCCGTTGCATTTTCTTCTTATTTTCTTAGCTGAGTACAACTTTAATATCTTCTGGTGAACTCTCCTAGGTTGTTGCGTATTAACCAACAATGCCAACTTAACCTATTTGCTATTTTAGTTCTTCATTCGTAACAATTCTTCCTTCTTAAGAATGAGCTTGTCCTCGAGCTTGGAACTGCGGAAACTTATTTGTTATCATTTTTGCATCCTCCCGTGAAGCGTCATCTATCGGTAAATCCTTCCACTTAATCAGTCATTGAACTACTTCCTGATTATTTCTGTCTAGCAGCTTGCGTTGAAGTACTCGTCAAGGCTCAAGAGTCGTGCCTTGCGCAAATTTAGAACTTGGAAATGGTTCTTGAATGGTCGGTGGAATACCTATAAACTTCTTTAAAAGAGAGATGTGGAAAACAAGATGAATCCGCCTTTGGTGATGAAGCATTAGTTTATAGGCCACACTTCCTATCTTCTTCTCCACCTGATAAGGACCATAGAATTTTTGAGCAAATTTATGGAATTGAGCAGGTTGTAGGGATGTTTGTCTATAATTTTGCAGTTTGCCTATCTTCTTCTCCACCTGGATTGAATTGTATTTCGGACCTAATGGAGTCTGCTATTACCTTCACTCTCATGTGCTTTCTTCGGTTGGTTTTGTAGCAGCTCTCTAACTTGTTCCCTTTTCAGAATTATATCAGTTGTAGCAGGAAAAATTAAGGATCCAAACGGCAATGTCTGAGATTTTACTCCATAAATTGCCTCAAATGGAGTCATATTAATGCTTGACTGGTAGGAAGAGTTGTACCAATATTCCGCTGATGCTATCCATTCTCTCCAAGTGTCTGGTTTTTCTCCACAAAAACCCCTCAGATATTGCTCTAAAATATTATTCACCCTTTCAGTTTGACCATCTCTTTGAGGGTGGTATGCAAAGCTGCATTGCATCTTAATACCCATCTTTGTGAATAATTCATTCCAAAACAAACTGGTGAAGCTTTTATCTCTGTCGGTGGTGATCGACTCTGGAATTCCATGCAACCTACCGATCTCATTGAAAAACAAAAATGCCACAAATTTAACCGTGAAGGGGTGTGCCAAAGGAATGAAATTACTGTACTTCGATAACTTGTCCACGACTACTAAAATGGTGTCACATCCTCCCGATATTGGTAGTTACTCAATGAAATCCATGGTCAAATGTCTCCATGCTTGATTAGGAATAAGCAGCGATCGTAGTAACCCTGGACTTTTGTAGTGTTCTGTCTTCTTCTATTCTTTTTTTTTTTGGCAAACTATGCAATTTCTGATAAATCCAATAATATCTTTCCTTATTCCTGGCCAGAAAAAGATTGAAACAGCTCTTCGAATAGTGGTCATTTTCCCAGAATGCCCTCCTATTTCCAAAGAATGTATTGTGGCCATTATTTCTTGCTTGATATTCCCATATTTCCCTACCACTATTTTCTTCCCTTTCCTCGGTATTCCATTAGCATATGTATATTCGGACTAATCCTCCTTGTCTAGAACTAATTTTGCAACAATTTCTTGTACTTCATCATCATCCTTGAAACTTTATTCCAATTGTACTTTGTTCCTTTGAATATCAATGCTTAGACGTATTTTCTCTTTTTTTTTTATTCTTTTTGTTCCATTGGTAAGCTACAACTTCTTATTTTGGCTCCAGATACTAATTTCTTCTCCCTTCCTGGATGTGTCTGATGTATAAAACAAGATGCCAATATTTCAATAGCCAATTTTTCTTCAAGTGTTTGTACCTCCTGAGGTTTTCTCGACAAGGAATCTGCGGCTTGATTGTTTTTTCCTTGTTTATACAGTATCTCGAAACTAAGCCCCAGTGATTTCGTCATCCACTTATGTTGCAGCGCATTGTTCGATTTCTGATCAAGTAAACTTTGATGATCGATTAGAATAATAAAGAGATTTTTGACCTGATAATGCTTCCATTTTTCTACAGCCATGACCAAAGCTAAAAGCTCTTTTTCATATGTCGATAATCCCTTGTTTCTATTACAAAAATTTTTGCTCGAACCGAACTCTGTCGTAACTGAATCCGTTAATCCAGCATTTGCATCTTCTTCTTATTTTCTCAGCTAAGCACAACTAACTCCTCTTTAATATCTTCTGATGAACTCTCCTGGGTTGTTGTGTATTAACCAACAATGTCAACTTAAGCCTATTTGCTGTTTTAGTCCTTCATTTGTAACACCAACCCGGATTTGACCCAACACACCATCTTCTCAACTGTCGTACCGCCCTCTTTGATAGATGAATCCAGCATTCCATAGCCTCCGGCAATGACTATTCAAAGCCTACGTAGCTAAATATTTAAAGCCCGCATCATCGTAAACTCGCCACCAACGTTAATATGATTTCAGTCAATCGAACGAATCCCGATTTCAGTCGACTAGAAAATTCTATTGAAAACTGATATTAGTCGACCGGAAAATGGACGAAAAATATAATTTCAGTCACTTGATTCCACAAGATAAGGAATGCGGTCGCGGTCGAAACCAGAAGAACTGGCGATCGAAATGAGATGGTAGTTGATTGAAACCGGACAAGAACCGATTTTAGTCGATCGAAATGCAAACTACCGGCTATGAAATTAAATCTAAATAAACCCGAGAAAGTCACTAGCGAGTCTCTGGTTGGGTCCCGGTGAAGAGATTTTCTTTCTTTTTTAGAAAATTTAAAATAAGTCGCTAAACTTCTTTGCAGTTTTAATTTGGACCATGAATTCAAAATAATAGCTTTTTGAACCTCGAATATTGAAAGCTTCTATTTTATATTTTCACTATTTATATGTTTTCCTTAGTCATACCATAACACGGTTTCGGAAGAGATGAACTCATTTTCTTAATATTATAAATCAGTCAAAATTGTTGATGGCACACGTTTACATGATTATTGTCTCTTATACTAATACAAATAGAAACTCTAAGTGGCGTAGAAAACCCACCCATGTCTACTCAAACTCTTTATATTTTCTTTTGAAGCTCTTCTTTTTCTTTTCTTTTGAGGCTCTTCTTCTCTTCAACTCCTCTGACTTTTCTGTTCTATTACTCAACTTGATTGGAGAAAGTCTTCGAACTTTTGCAAAAATCTGTGGTAGTTGTGTGTTGTTTGGACTTGTTATCTTTGATTGTTTTACCCTGAGAAACAATCTCCATTCAACACTTTTTGAATTCATGACTCCATTGTTATATGATTCATTGCGACATTGTTGTTTTTATAATACTTCACATATTTGTACGCTTAATGTCAATCGCATGCAGTATTTCATTGTAATGTATGATAAATTAATGCCAAATTATTATTTCATGAATGTGTAACTACTTTAAGGAATTGTTATTACTTCCTCCATGTCAGTCATTTCTGCAAATTTTCCTTAAATAGGTGTCCCAGCTAGGGTTGTTCAACCGGTCAATTTGTTGGTTTGGCGGTTAAAAGGTTTCGCTTTCTACCGATTTATAAAATTTTATAACGAACCGAATAACCGACCGATAATTTTGTCGGTTTCACCGGTTCACTTAGTATCGATTTTGGATAATGTGTCTAATATTACCGGTTACCATATATCATTCATTTAAAATTAGAAATCTCCATATTAATAATGATTAGTAGTTAGAGCCGCAAAACTTAGAATAAAAAGTAAGAAATTTAGGAATTGGATAATTGTGTTGCATAGAAGTTGCATTAATATTAAAATAGTACCATGAGTTCCCATCGATAATTATTAGTATTTGGCACAATTATTGTCTACTTCGACTTTTGTTTGCATGCATAATTATTTGTTTTGGCCACAATTATTATTTAAAGATATATGGGCTAATAATATATAGTTTAAAGAATAAGTTAATTTCAGTTAGGAATTTAAAGTTTTCTTATTAGTTTTGTGATTAATGCCCAAAGTTTAATAAATTAATTTTTTGGGTTGAAATTGATTGATTAATTTTCTATAAACTCTCTTATTGGTTATCTGGTTAGAATGGTTACTGAATATTAAAACAGGTAAAGGAACCGATTAACCGACATAGGCGATTAACTTACATAACTGATATTAACCTGTTAACCAATTAACTGGTTAACCAAATTAAACTCCGGTTTGGTTTTGACCGGTTATCGATTTTTTGGTTATTTTAACAGTCCTAGTTCCAGCCCTTTCTGTACACTTTCCATATTCAGAAATTTTCCATATGTAAAAAGGCAAAATTACCCCTGAACTAACTAAAACTTATTTCCTAACCTACCCTTCTCACCCGCACCTACCCCCATTTTAGAAAACTCGTCCTCTCTCCCAATTTCTTTCTTCTCCCCATTTCTTCGCAGCAACGACAAGCTTTTCGTCTCCAAATCCTCTGCTACTGTCACTGACGACGACCTCTCCCCCCATCTCACCCTCTCCGCCTCCCCATCATTCTCTCTCACCAACTCCGTCGCTGTGTCTTCATCTCCTCCGTCGCGTCTTCGTTTCCACCGTCGCGTCTTCGTCTCCGCCACCACATCTTCCTCTCCTCCGCCGCATATCCATCTCTGTCGTGGTTCTGTCTCTGCCTTCATCTCCGGCTCCGCAGAACCTCCATCGGCCATGTTCCAATCTCTTGTTACACCACTTTCTCACAAATCCAGAGCAAGGTGGGTTGGGTAGTGGTATCGGGTGTTGGTTCGGGCGGTAGCGTTGGCTGGTGGTTCGGGCAGTGGTGTTGGATGAGTTGGGCGGTGGTGTTAGCTGGTGGGTCGGTTGGTGATGTTGATTTATGTTTCGGTTGCTGTTGGCTGGTGGCTCAGTCTCTGGCGTTGCTGGTGGTGCAGTGGTGGAAGGGCAGTGGTTCAGAAGTGCAGTGCTGGAAGGATGGAGTTTCAGAGGGGGCTGTAGAAAGGTAGTACTGTATTTTGACCTTTTGAAAAAAGAAAATACAACCATTTCTCTCTCTGCCAAAATGGATGGGACAGAGGGAGTGCTATAATTTTAATTTTATTTCAAATTGTAATTTATTTTCACACAAATTATTTCAATATAATTTTTGCAACATTTAAAGCATGTTGATAGTAAAACTTTAATTAATAAACGAGTAATAATAATATATTATTTTATAATATTTTGTTAAAATTTTCATGATTGATTTATATTTTAAAAAGAAAATATTATAAGTTTTAGTTCTTTATGCTTATTAATATTAATAATTTATCTTGATAATAATTTAAAATATTATAATGGTTTTAGAAAAAATGTGACTATAATGAGGTCATATTGTTGGCAAGAAGGTAGCTATTCCATCACATAATTTTAGATTTACCAACTTTCTAATTAAAAATGTTAACTAACTACTCACTTCCATTCTAACGAAAGGTTTCGATTAGCTTTTTACACGTGTCTTTTTGTGTGTTGTTGTGACAAAGAAAGTAGAGAATTGGAATGAGTTGGCCAAAATATAAACCCAAATTTTAGTCGAAATAAGGAAATAGTCAAAATAGAATATTTAAGTTGAGACGCACTAAAATGCATAGTAGAAACTTTTAAATGTAACGGAGTTAATATTTCCTATTAATCTAGTCCACCTCGATAATATCAAGATGATTTTGATTTTTTTTGTGTCGGTATAGTAAAGAAGGCAGCATCAATATGTTTGTCTATGGAGTTTATTGAACATTATATTTTGTGCATTATACTAGTGCAGGATTTGTGTGTTAATGACAGTTAAATCCAACGTTGTACAACAGTTTTGGATCGCTATCTCTAGCACCGTTGTGCAACTGGGCAGCCGTTCTGACATCGATTTATTACTTTTGCGGCCACTTATGACTTTGGATCTGACCTCGAAAGCTAATTAAAAATTGGGTTTTAGTCCTATTAAAACTAAAAAAATCCAAATCAACCACCCATTATTCATATGAAAGCTGACCAACATTCATTTTGTAATACAACCACTGTCATTCTCATCTCTTACACTCATATTAAACGCACCTAAAATCAAACACGTAATAATAAACATTCGACAACAATTATCAATCCACCTTTAACAATAACATACATCAGAATTTTTAGGTGGTTTTACTAATAACAAATTCATAACCGGTAATATGAAGTTTACCACCACACATTCTTCAAATCTAAAGTCACCACCGCAAAAGTGTTAGATTTGTGGAATGAGTACTCTCATATTACTTTACTAGTTAAACGTCTATTGATATAAATAGGAAAGAGATTTTCGAGACAAGATACACAGCCTGTTCGAGATACCACTCGAAATTCATTACTTGAAGATCAATTACATATTTGTTTTTTTTTATTTTCAAATTACGGAGAATTAATTCTTAGTTTCTTTAGATGATTAAAACTATCGTTGAATGCATGTGAGGTTCTAATTAATCAGGGTCTATTCGTTATTATAGATTGTATTGAACTATCTTATTGCTGAATTTATTGAATATTGTTGATTTATCTAACCTAATCATTATGTTTATTGATGTTTTAAAACTTCTATGTGTAGTGAGTCATGATTTCATAACGGATGATGACCTTTTATATGATGATTGGTACATAATTCAATTATATGTCAGATTTATGTATATTTATTATTTGATTAATCGATAAATGTATTATGCATGGGTTATGCTTATGACCTTATATTATATCTATTTGGAACAAGAAAAATATTAGGATTTAAATCCTATGTTTTATATGAACCATTTTTATTCTATGATTTAAACCGTATGTTTTATATTCATATTTTAAGTATATTTTAAATAAACAAATCTTCAAAAATCCATGCTACATTCGAGAGAGACTAGCCAAAATTATCTTCTAGATATTGTATCTAATTGCAAATTAGATACAATTGCGAATTTTCGTATATTTGTTTGGGTTCCACCCCTTACTTTCTTGCTATATTACAAAATATTGTAGGTGTTTAAGATTTATAAACTTTAGTTTCATATGGAAAAAAAGAATGGATATCTTAACCCTCTGTAAACAATAGTGCAAAAAGGGTCATTGACGGCGCCAATGGGCATCATTTTTTGTAAACCGGCTCAAAACCATCGTCCATTATATATTCTGATCTCGTAACAATGTGTGACACTGAATAAAAAAGAGAAGGGCAACAATTAGCGTTTATTTATACAACAATTATTCCCTTATGTTTTAGGACATTACTAACCACTCCCAAAATTTAGAGAATACTAAACGATTACCATAAACTTTTCACTTCTTTGGATTTATGCTCAAAACATTTCCAAGTTCTTTCAAAATATAACACACTCATTCTTCTGCCCACAAAGTCAATTTAAACTCTGCATCTATTACACTATTCAAACCAGATGATCTATTGAAATATTTTTGGTTATCATCATCCCGCTTCAAATATCACATCGTCCATATCAAGAAAACAATCACTCTACACTTTGTTTTTGTTTGACATATATTGATTTTATCATGCGAAAATTAAATAATGAAAATTGAACGAGCAATTTACATATGGAAGAATAATAAACTTTTATTGATTATTCAGGCATACAATCAGAAAGCTTAAATTATGAATAATTAAAGCATACGTGCGATAAATAAATCACGTTTCAAGCAATAACAAAGTGATGGAGTCACGAGTAAACTCGTTGCCCTTGAAACGAATGAGTCCCGTCGTGGACATCGTTCCCTAGGATAAAATCATCAAAGGTAACAACAATTAACACGTAAAAGTTACCTCGGATTCACGCAAGGTCCGAAGGACTATCACCTCGACAGAGCAACAAAAGGAAACTTCGAGAAAGATAAAAGGAAGACTCAAGTTTAGAATATGGAGAGACTTGAGAAATGGTGCGAGTTTCCTTAATGATTTAGAGACTCTATTTATACTACTCTAAAATACCCTAATCATGGAAAAGTGATATTCTGATTTTCTGCAATTAGAGAAAAATATTCTCCAATCACCAACTCATCAAATCCGAGAACATTTCAAGAATACTCTAATCAAATTTGCTGGAAAATGAAGAAATATTTTCGCAATATTCTTCACCGTATTAAACATGGTAAACTGTGTATTCATTTACGACAAGATATCTCACAAAATATGAAAGTATTTTGTTCTTATCTCTTAAGAATTACATACAAACAATTCCATATATATTAATTGGTTGGGCCTTCTAGAGACTTTCACGCGGTCCATAAGCGTTTTTGACAGTCCACGGAAAAATAATCTGGGCCAATTTTCGACCAATTTTTCTCTTTCAAGTGTGACATTTCAAAAATCTATATCTCATTCACCCTTGGTATGTTTTGAGAGTTTAAATAGCCAATTTTATAATACTCGTGGAGGAGAACCCAAAATTGACATCCACCGACACTAAATCCATTTGGGTCACACTCAAAACGATGTCCAAAAGTTGACAAAAATTAGCCTTTTAACCATCATTTTCCAACAGTTTTCCATGGCTCTGTGGTTGGGGGAATTATGATATATATATATATATATATATATATATATATATATATAAAACTTACAAGTCCAAGTTATGGAGAGATGGCTTCGTTGAATCGGGGCAGTTTACCGATTCCACAAAGACTGAGAATACCGCATCATCACGAGCTGACCAACTCCAGAAATAGTGGAAAGCAGCACTTGTCAAGATGCCCTCTACTGAACCATGATCACATGATCGAAACCCTTTAAATAAACATAGAAAACACCAGAAAAGATAAGTGACATTTAATCCTCACAATACACATAGACATAGACGATACTAACTTGATCGTCTGAACTTCCTCCACGGACCAACCCAAGGACATTTGTAGGTATCTGAAGAGGTTAGGAATCGCTGTGACCTGATTCATAT
>JAULKM010017448.1:0-30650 GCA_032355605.1 Rubia tinctorum
GGATCGGTTTCGGGTTTTGTTCGGTTCGGGTCGGGTTCGGGTCGGGTCAGAAATTTTGCGGGTCAGGATCGGGTTCGGGTTGAGTTTGGTCAGGTCGGTTCGGGTCGGGTTAGAGATTCGGGTCAGAAATTGACAACTCTACTCAGGAGTGATAAATGCATGACGTGTGTTTAAAATTACCTTTTTATTTTGGGATATCTTGAATTTATGAACACATTGATGAATTAAAAATATTATAAACTAGTGCTATATTGTCTATTACTTTTTTTTAAGAGTGTGGCTCTTTGAAATGATAAGTGGAAGATATTGAATCTAAAATGATTAAATAATATTGAAATATATTACCAAAACAATTTCCAATCTTAATTTTTTTTTGGAAACTAGAAAAAAATTGTCATAGAAAATCAAAAGGAGTATATTATCTACCATATAATATACCTTCAAGTGTAGCTCCATGCATTGTCCGATCGTATTGGGTACTAAATTTGGAGGGACTCAAGTTTTTCTATGCCTAATCATGTTTGAGAATTTTCAGGAAAGATGGCATTTTCATAAGTTTATAAACAGTCTGCAGTGATTTTTACTTTAAATATTGTAATTTTTAAATAAATTTAAATATTGTATTTTAAAAGTTAAAACAAGTAATAATATGTATTTGAATGTGAAAATATAAAAGCATATAATATAAAAAAAAATTAATATTTAATATTTAATTTAACAAATGCAGTGTATAAGATAAAAAAATGGTTTGTCCATAAACTTATTGACAGGTCATCTCTCAGGAGACCCACTCTAATGTTTTTATATAAATTTTGAGTAAAGTGCTAAAATGACCCTAATTGTAGGCTGAAAGTGTCAATATAATCATGCAAAACGAGAAATTGCCAAAACAACCCTAACTTTATGATGTATATTCCAAGAGCCCGTCTCCTGCGAGACCTTCTTATGGTGAGACCAAGGACTAGATAGAAAATAGAAAAAAGGGCCAATCAAATTCGGGGGTAAAAGTATAAATAATTTAGACTCGGGCTCTAAAGTGAAAAACGCAAAAAATACAAGGATCAACAGCAAAACAAACAAAAAATAACATAAGGACGTATCACCTTCTTCTCTCTTGCTCCGTCATCGGCTTCTAGTCTCTTCACTACTGCCGCCCGGCTCTCTGCCATCGCCGCTTCGTCTGCTCCGCCGTCGCTACCTCGTCTCTCTGCAGACGTTGCCTCGTCCCCCTGCCGACGACTATTTTGCTTCGACCGTCGTTCAGAATCACGTCATTCTTCTTCTGATTCACGAGCGCCATTGATGCAACTTGGAATCTAGCCATATCTCCTTCTTCTTCTGATTCACGCCGTCGTTAATCGGCACTAATTCACGAACGCCGCCATCGAGAGTGAGATGCTTAATCGCTAGGGTTCTTAGTCGTCGGCGTTGTCCTCAAACACCGGCAAAAAGTAGCGACAACCATCTTCCGCCATTGCAATTGAAGTCAAATCCGAAAGGGTTAGATTTTGGCGACTGAATCGGTGAATGAATGATCAAACTCAAAGACAAATCCGACAGCAGGTGATTCCGGCAAGAGGATTCCGTCATTAGGGTTGCAACGTGGAGATGACCCGTATTCAGGTGAACGAGTTGGGTCAAAATTGGACTGAAAACATGGGTTTTTATTGGGGCTAATATATACTTTGATTTTAAAAAGTAAATTTGGGCTGAAATCACATTCAACTAATAAAATATCAAACTAAAAGTAAATATTATCAAATAAAAGTTCTAAATCTTCAAATTAAATAATTTTATGTCAAATAAATAATAAAATATTAAAATATGTAACAAAAAATACTATACATACTAAATAAAAAATTTTAAACATCAAATAGAATTACTTAAAATATTTAAACATCAATGTTGAAATAGTTGAACATCAATATAAAAATTTAAAAGATCAAGAAAGAATCGGGTTCATATGGAAAACCCAGTCCAAGCTTCATCCCAGTTCAAACCATGTAGGCCATTGCTCAAGCTCCTCCAATTGGGGAGCACCTTTTGGATGCTCTCAATGGGAGCCGGAGCTGGCGATGGTAACCCTCAAGAGCAACACCAAGGTTGTTCGTACAAGGCGCCAGTGACGGCACCGACAGGTATGCAAAGGATTAGCGGTTATGATTTTTCTGGGCCGGGCCGGGCCGGTTTACTATGGTTCAACTTGGGTCAATAGTGGTACAAAAATCGTAGCCGGCTCAACATCTAGGATGGGAGAAAAATATGGGAATGTTGGCATCTATAAATGCCTATGGCGGCGGAGGCGGCGGGAGTAGGCATTTATGAAGGTGTTGATGGGGGCCAGCTGGAAGGTGGTGAGGGTGGTGGTGGCTGGGTTGGAAGGTGGTGGTGGACCGGCGGCGACGGAGTAGCAGAAGGGTGGTTTGGTGGTGGTGTTCAGCCGCTGGGTGTGGTGGGCAGAGGGCTTTTTTGTCTTTTAAGTTTTTGCTTTAGATTGAAAGTGCATTTTGGTCATTTTTCAGTCGATCAATAGCATAAATGACCAATCAATGCCAGAATATAGTTTTCAGGGATATTTGCACTTATGTAAATTAGTTAGGTTATTTTTACACTAAAATTTATCTCAGAGTTATATGTGCACCTACTGAAGTTATATAGGGTTATATTTGTATATCTCTCTAATTATAACTTGACCATAAAAGTTATTAAAATGAGATTTTTCATTATTAATCTAACCGTTAGTCGATTTAATAGGAAATTTTTTTCTAAAAAATATATATATAAAGTAGAAAAAAATGCCACTGTTAAAAAATTAAATGGAGTATATCATGTACCACATAAGTTTTCTTAAAGTGCAGCTCCTTGCGGATTTTCCAATCGTATTGGGTAGTTAAGTTGGAAACAGGGCCGGCCCTAACTTTTCAAGGGCATGAATCAAACTACAAAAAGTGGCGCATAAATATAATTAATTTTATAATAGTTTAAATAATTAAATTATAAAGTGTAAATATATAAGATAGAAGTAAGTTATATTTTCAACAATCAAACAAACATAGTTTAAATTTTGAACTCTTTTAAAATGTGTTGTCAAACACAATACCAATATAAAATATACAAAGTAAAAAAAAATAATGAAAATCGATGAGGGTTTCGGAAGAAATTTTGTTAAAAAACAAAACAGAGTAGTCAATCTTGAGCCGATGCGCCACAAATGTCAAAATGGAAAGTTTTCCGTCTTTTCTTTTTTTTCAAAATACTGAAATATTCACTTTTCTTTTATTTTCTTTACATTTATTATAATGTATATATAGGAGTTTTTTAAGGAAAAAATGGACCCCTAAAATATGATAAATGTTTGGGCCTTAAGCAAAGGCTTCATATGCCTCAACTAATGGGTCGGACCTGGTTGGAAGTCCGGTAAAATGACAAGATATGCATTAAAAGTGTTAAAAAATAATTTTGAAAAATGGAAGAAATGGCCCAATTTTTTCATCATAGACTTCAGATTGGTTGGGACAGATCCTAATAGAGCTTAAAAAGAAACTTAGGAACTTATTTTGCTTGAGAGGGGAAGGGAACTCTCAAGTTCAGCCTCTACATCCTTTGCATTCTAAAGAGAAGAGGAGAAGAAGAAGAAGAAGTAGTAGAAAATGAACTAGTTTTCGAGTTTTGGAAATAAAAAATGTATCTTGAATGATTTTATGGTGGAAATTTTGCTAGAGATCCTATGCTGCTTAGAAGGTTGTTCTTCGATGTGGGCTGGTGATTGTTGCAGGCCCGTTAATTAGGGATTGGGCTGGAAACATTTTAACGAAAACATTAATTAAGGAGTAGGCCTTTCCAGTTTGCTAGATATTTGCAAGTAAATAAAACCCTTATTTGGGGTGAGAGAGGCACGACCTCGGGATCACAATAAATTACGAGACCTTCGCGCCAGCAAGCTGCGCCACCACCTCCTTGTTGTTTAATGATTCTTTTTTTGTTTATACAAACTAATTAAGGTGAAACAAAAAAATCAATGATCAAAGAACCGAAGTTGGTGCCTTTCGATTAAACTGCTGTGCTATTAATGATTCCTCCTCAATCATAGTATTAGTCTTTATGTGATTATGTCAATCGTACATGATTTAGTTGGTTGACTTATGTTTGTGATTTTGGTTATTTGAAGGCTTTATTTTGTAAATAAGGCATTTATAATTTGAAAGATGTATTTATGTACTAGTGGCATTATCGACATTGCATTATTGAAATATGGTACTTCTTCCGTCCCAACGGATTATGCAGAAAGAGAAAGGGGGTGTTTAAATTCCGGACATGTGAAAAGATGAAAATGCCCCCTGTCTTCTATATTTCAACTTTGAAAATCCTCCGCCTCCTCTCCGCTTCATGTCGTGCCTCTCTGGCTTCATCCTCCCGCCACGCCTCTCCAACTCCCTCTGACTCCCTGTGCCTCATCTCCGCCTATCGCTGCCTCCCGCCACGTCCTCCACCGTGTTCTCCCCATCACCTCCCGCCTCATCTCCACCTCCCCGCGCCTCCCGCCGCGTCCTAACTTTCAGATCTAAAAAATAACCTGCACCTCATAGGAGATAAAGAAATGGAATATGAGAGAGAGAGAGAGAGTGTGTGTGTGTGTGTAAATTTGCAGATGAGATTGGAATTGGTAGGAGGATGAAAGAGAGAAATGTGAGGCGCAGTGAAGAATGGGAGAGGGTAGGTAAGGTGAGGGTAAGGTGAGGGTTTTTTGCGTAATTTTCAATTATTGTAAGGGTAATTTTGTCTTATGATATGTGTAAATTTAATGGAAAGTGTGCAGAATTGTCTTGGACAGGCCAAAAAAAGAGAGTGCAGAATCGGCTGATACAGAGGGAGTAGTACTTTTGGAATATAGGTGTTGTATATTTTTAGGTTAACATAGTTTTCTTTATTTCTTAATCAACCTCTTAGACAAATACCAATTGATATGATGAATGAATACAAGTCAATTTCACATAATCCCTATACAATTTTACAATTATTAAGCGGTTATCTAGTTTTTTTGTGGCTAGCTTTAGGGACGGAACTAAAATTTTAATATAATGGGGTTAGAATACTTGTTATATTTATTTTAAAATGTTTGTATATTAAATATAGAGTGAGTCTCCTGACATACGGTATGTCCATAAGACAATGGACAGACTAGAGACCAATTTGCAATTAACGCAAATTATACAAAAATCATTTTCCCCAAAATGAGATGTGCAACCTATCCTCTACAACTTCTCCATTCTCATTCTTCTTCCCTCTTCCTTCAATCTCCATTCTTATTCCTTCAATCTTCATTCCCAAATTTCAATCTCCTTCCCAAATTTCAATCTCCATTCTCTGTGAATCTAACTTCTCTCAACCGATCAAATCGTTCTCCGATCGATTCATTTTTTCCCCGATTAGCTTTTCAAATGATCGGTTAGTGTCCGGCAAAATTCTGCCCACATCTAGAGGAGAAGTGAGAGCGAGTTCCGGATCTAATAAAAACAACTTGAGGTCAATTTGATTAAAACTGAATTTTAATTGTATTGTTATTCTTCACATCTGATTGAGGTTATGTTATTCAATTGTGTTCGATGTGAATGATATTGTTGTTGAAAGTTCTGAATGTTTGAATTATGCTTCTATAAACATGTAAAAAAATATGTGGCAAATATTCAAAAAAAGGAACTAAATGCTGCTGAAATTTTTTGTATATACTATGCATTTGTTACCTTACAATACGTATTGTTTGTATTAAAACATGCACTTGTTTTGAAAGATCTGATTATGAATTATGATACTTTTCCAGGGGACGTATAAGTTAAGTTAAAATTTGACAATTTAAAATTGTCACATTAATTGTGCATTGATTACTTTAAACCATGTACTGTTTAAAGAAAAACACGCACATGATTTAAAAATGTCAATTCCGTTTATGAATAGGAAAACTTTGTCAGGAGGTAATGCATCAGTTATCTTATGAATCGATTTTGTTTTGTTAAAACATAGATATGTTAGCCTACGACTAGTATTTCTTATAGTATGCTACACAAAATAGGTTACATAATTTTGTAATATTTTTAATAAAAAATTCACATGAACTTCATTTGATTCCTTGCAATGTGTTCTAATTACATTAAAACTTCTATTTGTTTTCAAACACGGGGGTAATTTTTTCCGATTTCAATTAAATAGATGCCACTAAAAGTCTTGTCGGCATGAAAACAACACATGTAAAAGCATTGCATACTTTGTACTAAAAATCATGCAAATGTTGTTGGTTTCATACACGAGAAAAACTCTGAACACTTGAACAAAGGGCAAGATAGGGGATACCTACAAGTGCTCATAGCAAAAATCTCCTATTATGGAAGTTACAATTACAACAATGTTTCCATCTAGATTTTCTAACAATCTCTAATACAATGAATCAATTATTAATCTTCAAAGGTAGATCATCTTCGAATTCCTTGAGTTCAATCAGCTTCATCTATATCAAGTTCGTGCCGAAATGTCTTGTGGAGTCCAATGTTCAATATTGTGTGATTACATACCACTTCAAGTTTAGATTCAACTCCTGCAAAAAGTCATACACATTGGATATTAACAGTTGCAGCATATAAGCAAACATGTATGATTTGTAATTCAAAATAAACAATAATCAACAATTATTATAAAAGTCAAACACAATAAAACTAACAAGTACATATTGGATACTAACACATGCAATATATAAGTAAAGTGATGCAGTTCCTAATTCAAAATGAATAACCAACAAAAAATTTAAAAAAAGTCAAACACAATAAAAGTAACAAGTACATATTGGATACTAACAGATGCAACATATAAGTAAACAGGTGCAGTTCCTAATTTAAAACAGACAAGCAACAACAAATTAAAATAAAAAGGCATACACAGTACAACTAACTAGTACACACTGAATAATAATAGATGCAACATATAAGTAAGCAGATGCACCTCGTAATTCAAAATGAACAATCAACAACGAATGGGAAAAAAATCATTCGCGGTACAACTAACATGTACATGCTGGATAATAACAGGTGCAACATATAAGCAATATAATACACCTCGTAATTCAAAATGAACAATCACCAAGTTTTCTGTAATAAAAAGGGATACTTCAAAACCATATCTAAGAAAATGCACATAACAACTCAAAATACCAGAAAGCAAAGACTACCTACCGCTAAACAAAACGAAGCCTATCTTTGTCTACAATCAATTTTTTAAAATTATGTTAAAGGGATAAGGTATAATCGATACTATATACTAAAAGCGCAACTCTTTGGATAAGTGTAACCCCCACATTTAGCCACATTAACTTTCATAAATATTTTATACCTGGCTTCCTCAAAACTTGACCCATCAACTTTTGCAATTCATAATCTCATAACTATGATTCCTCATGTAATTATTTTATTTACAATTCTTTCTTGAAAACTGAAAAGTGCCATGATATATGAAAAACTCTTTCTTCTTAATGTGAATTTACAGCCTGTAACTTTAGTTAGGATATGACTTTTAATTATTTTTATCTTCATTTAATTTTTATGTTTAATATGATAATAATGAGCATTCAGGTGATTAGATTTAGTGTTTATCATATAATATATAATTTTGTTTATAGATTTTAGTTATTAGAATGTTTGAAAATGATTATTCCAAGATTTGTAATAATTGATTCATTATCAATGTGTATATATATGTATATATCATAATTTTATCCCGATAACATTTCGTAAAGCAACATATAATAAGGATTGTTTGCTATCTGTATCAACCGGGGCTATTTAAGTAATTTTTTACTTCCCTACCATCACAAAACGATGTCGTTTGCCTTCTTCTTCTCTGTTCTCTACTTCATCACAATTTGTTACGAGGTCGCTGTCGCGGCCGCTCCTTTCTTTTGTGTCAAGAAGCTCTCTAGAGGCTCAACGTACTGCGCTGGCTACAATCTCGGTATTGGAAAATACTCAACTAAATATATTGTTCTTCTCTTTATTTATGCTTAAATATGTGTGGGTTTTGTGGTTTTCCAGCTTGGTAGATTCCACTGATATTTTTGTTATTCTTCAACTCTTAAATAAAATATAGTAGGATTCTGGCGTTTGATTTAAGGGTTGATTCTGGTTGTTTGATTCAAGGAGCTGTTGAAGAAGTTTGGTAAGGTAGCGTTGGGACTCCACTTCTCCGTCTCGGTAGCGTCCACGTGCAATCCTTGTTCGACGGGTTTGGAATCCCGAGAAAATGACGCCGTGCGAGATAATAACGTCGAGTCGAATAAGTTCCAATCACACTGGCGCTTACTCTTCCGGTGGTGCATTTTCTCCGGGCGAAGTAGATTATTAAGAGCATGTAAATACTACTACTCAAGTTATAGCCTATTCTTTTGAAATTTTAAGTGAATCTTGAGGAAAACATTGATCTAAGAAAAAAGATGAGATTCTTGATTTTGGATGTGTTTTCTTGATTTGTGTTAGGGTTTTGGGGATTTATGTTGATTTGATATTTCTATGCTATTTGATTTTGGTTGGTTATTGATCGGAGAGCCTCTATGTCTAAATGTTTTGTCTTACATCAATCACGCCTTCTGTTCTTTCCTAGATAGTTTATCCATCTTCATAATTTTTACCAGCTCTTGAAACTCCGTTTTCAACCTTTTTGCTCCAAGATCCCAGTTCAAACATGGTTCCAGTAGCCTTGGAGGATTTTCTGCAGTACCTTTACGTGAATTTTGCATTCTGCGCTGCCCTTTTCTTGAGTGGTCTAAAAAAGTGAGCATTTTTTATAAGATTTTTAACATTTTTGGTGTACTTTGTTTGTTGGGGTATGTTGATGAAATATCATGTTCTTTGTCGGTGGTTCAGGTTTGCTGGCGGGTCCAACTGTTGACCTGATTCTCATTATAAGGAATGTTGGCTAGGGAATGTTGCTCATAATAGGGAGGTTCGAATTTGCGACTATAGGTGAGTTTGTTTGAAGTAATCTGATGAGTCTTTTCTGCCCTTTTTGCTGATTTTTTGTTTTTAAATTCATGTTCTTGTAAGTAATCGAATGAATTGGAATCATCCAAGTTATTAGGTGATTCAATCTGTTACGGGGGCGTGAGAAAATCCTGATGAGTTCTTAAATATGAGTATATTTTTTAAAACTTTATTGGGTTGATCTGTATGTGTGTGATTCCATCTTAATTAGGTGATCAGATAATGGTGCTAGCGTGAAGTTGGTTGTAGTGTAATCCTACAATTTCCACTTGTGATAGTATATTTCTAGCTGCCTTAAGTCCTAAGTGGATTTCTAATACTTCAGCATGATGTACATTAATGGTCTGAGTGTTAGTTGTGTAAGCTCTATCAAAATTACCTATGTGGTTCCTTCTTAGTTTGATTATGCTACTCTTTTCACGACTCATGTGTACACTCTCAGCACTGTGTTTAGAGTTTTATTAGTACTGTGAGATTATAAGAAAGATTTATGTAACATTCTTCTCTTTGTGTAATTATTTGGGACTGTTAAAGATTGTTGTGTAATTCATTTCTTCTGCATTAGTAGTTGGGATAGTAGATGATGTTTTTTCTTGTTTGACTTGACTGGGGTAACGTTTCAAGATTTCTTAGGAAGTCAAGCTCTCAGTTTGTTGGTTTTTCCATGTTTTACATTGACCTTAATGTTGAACATGTATGCATGTCAAAATTTGTTAGCTTAGGACTTCAGTAACTCCTCAGATTTCTTGATTTAATTTCCTGGTTCAGAAATCAGATGAGAATGTAACTTCTTTTTTATTTATTTCAAAACTGTCAAAACAGCCTATTGCATGTTAACTTGTATTAACCTAAGTCTCATGGGAATTCCATCTTAGTTTTGCCCTGGAATCAGCCTCCCTTTGGTACTCCATCTCAGCAGTACTGAATTCTAATCGTAGGGGGTTCCATCAATAGCCAGTAAAATCAATCCTTTAAGTGTACTTCTCAAATCTAAATTTGTCATGAATTTAGGTTTAGTAAACAATATAGTCATTATAGCTGATTTTTCAGTTATTTGATAACATTTTCTCAGAGTGGGTAATATAGATGTTCAGATTTCCACAAAAATGTGCAATCAAAAAACACAACTGATCACAATGTTCCCAATGAGAGTGAAAAGGATCTTAACTGCAAAATTTATATAATTCAAGATTTTCTAATTAATATTGTTGCAAGTTCAGATGAAAAAGTACGAGAACATTTTCTAATTCGTAGAAAAAAAATTACTACCATACAAGATGTCTGGTATTATATATTTTACCCCGTGTAGGTTAATGAAAGTGAAATATAAAGCTTGATTATTTGACGTGGTTGTGATCGATAGGTTATTGAAAATGCACATTGACTGGATGGTTGCCCTCAAATTGTAGCTAACATGATCCCGGTGATGCTTTTGTAGGTTATATATCTCGAAAGAGATCCCAAAAGATCTTATTTTTCTGTAATTTGATTGTCATGTACTATACTAAGTTTGTATATTGGGAGTTTTATTTTTTAGTGTTAATTGTAAGGCTCGGTGAAAAAGGCTTTACATGTACAATTGTAATAATTTTCTGTTGTAGCATGGGAGTAATGTTGCTTACAGTCTGGAGGTTAAAGCCTGAATTTTAGAGGTTATTTTAAAGTTTTTTGATTGTATAATATTCCATTTTTACCTTGAACTTATAAGTATTGTAACGTAGTGCTAATCACTAAGATCACTAAGATGATGAACTTTTATGCGGAAGGCTACCAACGATGACAATGTGTGGAATGCGCTTTACCAATGTGTTTGAATTTTCATGCTTTAAATTCGTGAATGTTTAGATTGTCACGTTCGTACTCTTCCAGAGACTTTCGGTTGTCAATCCGGCAATTGATCCTACCGTCTACGCTTTCGAGGAGTTCTGGTAAGTTTTTACAACTTATTTTTAGACTGGTATAATAGTTTATTTTGAACATTGATTGAATTGAGGTAATTAATTGTTTATTTTTAGGAGATGATTCAAAGTGAAATTTGTAAAAATAAGTGTATATATGTTGTGTTTATATATTGCTTATAATGTTTAGATCTTGTTGGAGGCAGCAGTTTTGAAGGGAGAATCCCGAGGCATTCTCAAAGAAGTTTGATGGCAGGTAATATGTCTATGTAATCACTAAACTTCAAAAAATTATATTTTATTGTTATTTAAATCTGAGATATCTATGATTTTTAACTTGTACAAGAAATGTTGAATTAGTTCCTTATGCCTCTGGTAAAAAAGAAGCGATTTTTGTTGGGAAACTACGAGTTGTTTGAGTTTGCAGCAGAAATTGTTTGATGTGGAGTTAAGTTTTGCAAAACTGGTTGTTTTAAGAATCAAACAAATGATACCAAGTTGATTAGTTGTTTCCTATTGGAGTTTAAGATGTAAATTTGAGTTTTCTTAAACTCCAACTGGGAACAACTTATCAACTTGGTATCATATGCTTATGAGTTATGAGTGTCAACGGTGTTTTCTTTGTGTGTTTTCACGCTCTTTCTTGAGTAGTTTTCTTAAATATTTTGATTTTTAAATAGGTTTTCAAGTTTTGCTGCCGCCCTTTGGTTTCAGTATGATTGTTGAATATCTTTGTGTTGTCAAGTCGGCCTTTTGTGAGTGAACTAAACAGTGGCAACAAAAGCTCTTTTTCAGCTGAGGATGATCTGTGTTTTGTGAAGTTTTTGAGTCATTTTTATGTTATTGTTCATATATTTAAAAGTACAATTCATCATTGTTTTCCACGTCCATCATAGGATGTGGCTAAAATATAACATTTGAGAGTTGCAGATGATTCAACTACTTTACAGTAATAGAAGTTGGAGGTAATTATTTGTATGGCTTTATTGTGCAAGTTGTACTTATTAAAATTGTTGTCATATTCCCTAAGACTAGCAGGATGACACCGCGCGGTGTTTGTGATATACATTTTTATAATACATTTTATTGATAATTTTTTACATATTGTGTAATATTTACTATGGCGCTAACATTTTTATATATTTCACTGATGACTCCTGATGTATTGTATGATAATTTATTGTATTAATTTGATTAAATTGTCTTATGATACATATTTTTTATGTCAGTGGTAGAAATGCAATTATTCAAACAATTTGATTACTTGACACATGATTCATTATAATTATTATAAGCATGTTATTAACACTTTGGATGCCATCAAATCACCTTGTAAACATCATTTTATGTCGTGTAGAAAAATAAGCACATACAATACACATTTATGTAAAATAAACAAATACATAGATGTAATCCACAATTTCATACTTCAAAATACACATTATGAATAATGTAGCGAATAATTTAATGAATAATATTATTCAAATTATTTTTATAAAAATAATGTTAATATTGATATTTTTATAAAGTTAATTAATACAAAGAAAAAGTAAGTTTATTTAGACCACTTTATACATCATAATTGTCCATTTTTTTAGCAGCCCTAACTGCATTTAGGACTGCTAATAGGTCAAACCAAATGATTAGAGTTTGAATGACTTTTTTAAATCTAAAATCTTGTTAAAACATAGTACACTAAATTTTTCCCTAGGGTTCAAAATTTCCAACAAAGGTAAATGTAGGGTGTATCAAACATAGTATAGGCTCAATTAGATGTCTTTCTTCTCTTCTTGTTTTTTTTATGTTCCTTAAACCTTGGCTTCTGAGCTGTTAATAACATGCTCATAATCTTCTTCTATGCTAGCAAAATGGGATGCTGAAGAATGCTTATGCAATTTCTGGCCTTTCCTTTTCTTGCCTTTAGAAGACTTTTCTTCTAATCCAATCTCATCATCTTCTTCTTCCTCCAAGGCGATTTCGTCGCCATTTTCTTCAGTGATGATTTCTGCATCATCATCATCGTCATCGTCATTGAGTTATGGGAAATCGATGTTCTCGTCATCACTAGGTTGACCAATCAGATCATCATCGTCATCGTCAACAATGTTGTCCAGATCATCGTAGTCATACTCTCCATCTTCTTCTTTCAAGGGGACTGAGGATTCCAAGATAGTATCGATGTCTTCATCGTCGCTTAGATCATCATCTTCTTCGCTGATTATGTCCTCAGCATCCTCATCCTCATCCTCATCCTCAGACAGCTTCTTCTTTTTCTTCGGTTTACTGGAAGAAGTCAGTTTGTTCACGTAAAATTTGTGGAGAACGAGGTCCTCCGGAGGAACATCTGATTCAGCCAGCGAAATAATGTCCTCCCCGATAAAATGGTTGTTCATGTCCACCTGAAGAACAGAAAAATAGAGGATCAAACAAAAAATTCTTCACTACTCGGGTAGAGATTAGATTGCTGTCAAATCTTTCAGAACTGACTTTCTTGGTAGGTTCGATATCAGAGCTGCCGTGCCATGTACTTGACTTCGGTTTCTTCTCCATGAACTTGTTCAGAAAAGCAATGAGTGAAAGATCCACGAGAGGGTTATCATTGTAAACAATTTGGACGCCAAAGAAGCGTTCTGCCCATGGTGGAAACCGAAGGATGCACGTGTGATGCCAATACTACAAGGTCCCACCAGCTCGTACCATCAGCATTACTATCAATTCAGAAAACATATAATCGGGCAACGAAAAAGAACAACGGGGTTCAGGATCAGAATCAGAAGATCCGGCGTCCTTATTTCTGACACTCGAAGCTTTTCCTTTAGGACCAACGACAGATTCATTGGCATCGTCATCTATTACATCCTCAAAATGCTTAATGTAATCGTCAATCAACTCACTCTGGAGCACCATATTCCAAAGAGGTGGTCTTGCTTTAAGAACTTCAGAGAGGAGGAAGAGATATCCACACGCGTATTGAAGTACCAGCTGAAGAGCAACCTAAAAATGGAATAATACTGTCACAATGAGTAAATTATCATTACGATCCGCATATAATTTTTTTGATTCAACGTCAGAATAGATGAAACATGTAACAGACGCTTAGCGAAAGCTGCAACTCGCTTTAAACTAATGTCATTTTTCATTGGCCTCAGAAGGAGATCGATAAACATTTCCTCCTGAAAGGAAGATGAATTTTTTTTTCATTTAAGCTATAGTTTGAAGGAGTAGAGTTCACATCACTAAATACATCACGCTTCCTAAAGGCTCACCTTTGATGAATTCATTGCAGCTGGTAGAAGAAGCTTTGAATATAATGCTCGATAAAATCTATCACTAACAACCTGATTTCTTGATGAGATCTTATCAAGAAGCACTAATGCTTGAACTCCCACATTAAAGCTCTTAGAATGAACCTATAAAAGGATAATAAGGCTCTTAATCGGGATATAGAATCATCACGATAAGTCATCAGACAACTCTTTATATTTTGTCAAAATTAAAAACTAGTAATAGTCAGACTTACCAACTGGAACAAGATTGGAGTCTGAACAGCAATGATCTGTTCCGATTCACTGTTTGAAACATAAGGAAATGGTCTACTTACACCCTGCACGGGAAGGGATAGAAGTAAATCAGAGAAATAGTTCTATGGTAAAGGATGAAATTAAACAATCTTCATGACTACATAATTCACCATACAAAAGTTCTCTCACACAACAAAGATTACGTGTGAATAAGGGCCAAAAAAATGTTTACTAACCGTTAGAAGAGCTGCTAATAACCGTGAATCCATCTCACCGTGAGATTGAGTTTCCTCTTTACTTTTCTTGGGAGTGGCAGCTTTAGAATGTTTACCTTTATCATCTTTATTTGTGCCAGATTCCACATTGGCATAAGAAATTAGTAGCTGAAATAAAATTAGCTGATAAGTTTTTTGTATTAAACATCGATTAATATCATCATGAAAAGGTTTAAAAGAAATTAAATCTGCACAGGGTACCTTAAATAATGCAAAATAAACATCAATCAAACGCTTCACAACTTTTGGTCCATCTCCTGTTTGACTAAAACGGATCTGGGCTAAAAAGTTAACCTGCAAATGACAACTTTAAACATTAAGTTCAATTATTCAAAATACAAAGGCAAGAAAAACATCTCATTGGAAAAATGCATCCAGAGATACTACCATTATTAAGTACAATGATTATATTATAAGATCACTCACTCAGCCAGTTTACATATCATCGGGAAAAAAATACTATACTGAACGTTTACAAGAATGATTTTAGCTTGTTTGCCTATTGTGAGCCGCATGATAAAAAGATAACGCATACAACTTACAGCATAAAATCTGGCTTATGATCCCAGATGAGGCCGAAAGAGAAATCTATCCATCTCCTCAATAACTACGGCCTGTTAGAATCAGAAAACTAACTCATGAGATTGAGGCATTTCAGCAGTAATGACGAAGGAAAAAGTAAATCACTTTCAAGAAATTCAGCAATAGTGAGCATAAAAGTGCCTTCACCACATTAGGAATTATAGGCATAAACCGCAAAAAAACAACTATATGTTGTGAACATCAAATATTAGCAATTAACCTTAACTGAGGATAAAATGATTACCTTCATGCTTGGATGGTCAGCTAGAAGTTTTGATAGATGATAATCAGCATTAGAAGCAACTTTTTTTCCAGGATCCCCCAGCTAATGTCAGCAAAAGGATAAAAGAATTTAGCTCTTACCAGTTCAAAAGGAAATAGAAGTAACATAATACACACGATCATTGGTTCCTTCCTCAGAGCATGCGAGAGAATTTTAGGTCATTCCACGTCATCAAAATCCCAAAGCTATGCAAAAAGATAAACCAAATAGATGTTTACCTGAGCAACAAAATAGCTGCCAACACGACCATCATCAATAAAGATCCTTGGTCCGTAGATGTTGAAGATCCTAGCAATTCTTACCTGTTCCATATTAACGGTGCATTGTCAGTGTAGAACTACTTCGAGCCCCATTCATTGACGCATAAAAAGTCCTCCCGGTATACATAGCATACACCATATAAAATGTAACAAAAAAATTGAACAGACCTCAACACCAACGCCTCTGTGGTAGTCCATTGTAAGTGTTTCAGCAGTTATGTTGCCCTCATCGTAACAGCTTCGAACCCCTGTCAATTAGGTCATCGACTTTTAAAACATCTACCAAATTTTAATCATGTTTAGAGATATAAAGGAACGTGATCTCTCTAAAATTCAAGCATAGGTTCAGCTCTGTCTCCAAATAATAATTTCACCCATTCCCATATCATACTAATGATCTTCCTCGTAGTCAAAGGCTTAAATCTTCTGCTACAATGTTATGGCTACCAAATAGACTAAGAAAATATTCCTTTCGGGCAATGAATCCCCAATTCTACCACTTGTTACAAAACCAATTGTTTCTATGGAACCAAACATGAAGATCCATAAAAACAAAGTGCAGCAAAATGAAAGCCAAAGTTTGATGACGAAAAGATCCAAACCTGAGCTACAAATTGATTCAAATCCCTCCTAATGGCAGCTTAAAATGAAGTGTAATACCCCACCTGCAAAATAAACAATCATCTTAAACTACAACAAACCATACATGATCTGGACAGATAACAATAAAGCTAAATTAATCGGAAGCCCTGACTTCAACCATACATGATCTGGAAAAGGATAAATGGAAAAAAGCGGAACGGTAGAATGCAGGAAGGAGATACTCGGTTGTCCGGCTCTCGCATCGCTCGCTCTCACCTCTCGCTCTCACCTCCCGCTCATCGCCGGAGAAGGATCCGATGTCGTATCGCCGCCCGCAGGAGAAGTTCTTCGTCGCCCGCGGGAGAAGTAAAGGTAAAATAAGCAGAGAAAAGAGATAATGAAGCAATGTCAGAATTTCTGACTGATTGCAGAAATTTAGCAATCAGGAGAAATTGCACAATAGCCCATGAGTAATTGCACAACAGCCCTTTGTCAACCAAGTCTCAGATGTAACTCTCGGTTTATAGGTAGTATATAGATTAATTGCTATTTTTAACTTGGTCAAGCGTAGTATTCCTTTCATTTCAATGGGAAAAATTATATTTTATATGTTCTGTTTGATAGAGCTGTGTTTATAAGAAAAGGTTGGGGAGACCAGTTTCTACTTTTCCCCAAAAATAGTTTCTTCTTTCAAAATAAACTGTTGTTTTGCACTTTACCAAACACTAAAAAGTGCGTTGCATACAAGCACGACATGTTAAAAGCTCTACCAAACAGAGCCATAATGATTTTTTGAAAGATTACATAAATGCAACCAAATTACACATTAACTTCGTAATATGAGACCTAACTAGAATACACCATCATTGAATCTATTGTAGTTGAGTGGAGTCTGAAACTCCATCCATTTGAATAAATAGGGACGTCCTAATGATAACACTCAAACGTTGCACTACCAATGAACCGCCAGCCGGAACCACCTCGATATTGCCATCATCGACCACGTGCAGGTTGGGAAACCACAGTAAGGGTCACCGACACGGTCCACTACTACAAACTAAGACTAATGTAACACTTTTTTGCAACACTTATGTTATAATAGCTTATAAAGTGTGACTTAAACTTTTGAAAAGTGTTACATAAATATTGAAAAGTGTTACCTAAATTTTAAAAGGTGTTACGTTAGGTATAGTGTAACATCGCCTAAGGTAATACTTGTAAAAGTGTTACTTTAGGTGCTATTATAACACTTTGAACATATTGTAACACGTTTACATGTATTACCTTAGGCGATGTTACATTAGATCTAATGTAACACTTTTTAAAATTTAGGTAACACTATTCAATATTTATGTAACACTTTTCAAAGTTTTGAGTAACACTTTATAAGTTGTTGTAACATTTTAAATAAGTGTTGCAAAAAGTGTTACGATAGCTCTAATTTGTAGTAGTGGTCCCATGACGTTGGGTAATCTCCATCAATAAATTGCTCTAATATTCACAATTCTTGATGGGGGTATGTTTTGAACCTTAGAGCTCTCAATTATAAAGAGTGGTTTTACCACTAAACAAGACCCAATTCACATATGAATAATCTCTTTAGTCCCTTACAAATAAGATTGTGATCTTATAAAATCAAACATTTAAAATTGTGTTTTCAGAAGCCTTTAAATTTTAAATGTAACCTTTTCCTACATTTGAATGAAAATATATAATTAATTCATCGTTAAATAAGTGATGCACATCACCCCTATTAGTAGTGTAGTACGTACTCCTTTCGTTTCAATGAAAAAAGTCAATCCTGTTATTTCATTTTAACTTTCAGTTGATTTAAAAAATAATTGATCTTTTAAATTTTTTTAAAGTTGGGTTTATAAAAAAAGGCGAGTAAGGATGATAAGGAATAAATTTAAACCCCAATATATAATACAGAAAGATTTTACCCTCTCGACAAACACTGAATTTCTGAACTATGAAATGGTGCCAATTAAGGTGCACATGCATTGATGGAATTGGGAAATGACACTAGTTGAGGAATTTTGATTAAAGACAACATTCAAAGATGGTTCCATATTTTTTTTCCAGGAATTGCCTTTCCTGGAGTCTTTTGAACTCGGAAGTGGCCAGGATCGGGTCCCTATGAGTGTGGAAGGCGGTTCTGAATGGTAACCTATAAAGGCGGTTTTTCATTTAACTGCATTCTAGCGAAGGTATTCCGAGTTTGGAAAAGGAGCCCAAGTTCGGAACTGATTCAGAAGCTCATTGCATGTCGTGCGTTGAAGGGCTGCAATGATTTTTGGATCCGGAATTGAAAATTGGATCCATTTCCGAGTCCAGAATTTGATCGGCTCGGGATGAGTTAGAATTTGTACTTGTTTCGAGTTCGAAACACGGTCGTCGGTGAACGTATTAAATGTGGACTAGGTCATTTGGGTTTCAAGAACTCATATCATTTGAACCTTAAATTTTCCCTACAGGTTTCTTCCAAAACTAATCTAGAATACATTTGGGAGGATCAAAGGTATGTAATTCTTCCTCAGTTGTGATATATATATACATGTATATTTGTGTATTTATACGATTGGTAGATAAAAACATTTATGTCGGAAAGCATCTATATTGTTATTTGAAATGGTTTTGATTTAGTTGAATTGGTGATTGTGAAACAATGTGTTATGTTGTAAGATAGTCATGTGGTTTGAACATCTCAATTTAATTATTATAGGGTTTTTCGATGGATCGAATTGATTTAATTCATAACGATTTGAGAAAATCACCCCATTTTCTCCCTTTGATAGAATTATTTCTTGTGGTAGCTTTTGCACATTCGTCCAAGAATGGCATGGTGCGAACACGTTGCTCATGTAAAAATTGTAGGAATGATGCTTTTTTGGGTTGGAAGAAGTTACGTGCACATCTCCATCATGCGCGGGTTTCAAATTAGTTACACCTTGTGGGTGTGCATGGAGAGGTTGACAATGCCATTGTTGAAAATACTGGACATAAAGAACACGATCAATATGGCATAGATAAAGGGATTGATGAGATGGTGGAAGAAATTGCTAGAGAATTCAGCGGGAAAGCTGAAGTGCAAGAAACTTTGCACAACGACAATAAGACGCCTATGTATAGTGGTTCAAAACATTCGATTTTGAGTGAAAGTTTGCAAATGATGAAATTGAAAGCGAAATTATGGTGGACTGACAAAGGGATGATCGAGACTCTGGAACTAGTTAGGGAATTACTTCCGGAGGGTAACAATTTACCCGGCCGGTTGTATGTCGCAAAAATGATTCTCTGTCCTATGGGAATCGAATTTAAAAAAAAACATGCTTGTCCCAAAAATTTTATGCTCTATAGAGGCCCGCGGGACGAGGATCGAGACCAGTGTAGGGTTTTTGATGAGTCCCGATATAAGTTAAAGCATACCAGAATTGAGGTTGGTGCCGAAGTTGCTTCAAATTTAAAAAAAAAGGACACCGACCAAAATGTTATGATATCTCCCTATCATTCCACGGTTGAAGAAGTTATTTGCTTTGAAAGAAGATGCAAAGTTTTTGTGATGACATGCAGAATGGGATTGTCCGGTGGATGACGTGATTCGGCATACGTCGGATGGTGAGCAGTGGAAAAAGGTTAACGCTTTGTACCCTGAGTTTGGGGCAGAGCCACGACACTTGAGACTTGGCCTGTCCATCAATGAAATGGATCCATTTAGTAATATGAGTAGCACACACAACTCATTACTTGTCATGGTGGTGATCACAACCTACCCTCGTGGTTGACAATGAAGCGAAAATGTGTATTTATGTCTTTGATGATTTAGGGAACTAACCAACCCGGTAAAGATACAGATTTCTATCTTCAGCCTTCGGTTGATGATTTGATAACTTTGTTAAACACGGGTGTTGGAACCTACGACGGTAGTGCCAAAGATTATTTCGATTTGAAGGATTTGTTGTTTTACACCATTAATATTTTTTCGGCATATGGGAATTATCTGGGTACTCGGTGAAAGGACATAACGAGTGTCCTATTTGTGAAAAGAATGCCTCTTTTTGTCAATTGAAGCATAGTTGTAAAACCATTTACCTAGGGCATAGGCAGTTTCTTCCCGCTGTTCACCCATGGCGATTGGCAAAAAAGTGGTTTGATGGGAAGGTGGAGAACATAGAGGAATCTTTACCAATAACGAGGGTTGAGGTTTATAAAGAGTAAGGGACATTAATAATGATTTTGGGAAGCGGAAGTGTAAATTTGCGACTGAAGGTAGTTGGAAGAAATGTTCCATTTTGTTCAACCTTCATTATTGGAAGCACTTGGTTGTAAGACATTGTCTTGATGTAATACACATTGAGAAGAATGTGTGTGTCTCTTTGGTTGGAATTTTCTTGAATACCCTGGGTGAAAGTAAGTATGGGTTGAAAGCTCGACTCGTCTTGGTGGAAATGGGAATTAAGAGCAGTTTGGACCCGGTCACGAATGGTGATGATTGTTACCTTCCAACTTCTTTCTATTCGATGCCTTTTTCAGAGAAGAAATCGAACTGTGAGACCCTAGAAAGTGTGAAGGTTATGGGGGCTTAATCGTCTGACATAAGTTCATGTGTATCTGTGGATGAGTTGAAATTGGTTGGTTTGAAATCACACGATTTCAACAACCTGATGCAAGAATTGAATGCCATTGCGACTAGGTCTTCATTGCCTTCTCATGTTAAACTGTGCATTACCAAACTTGTGTTTGTTTTTCAAGTTAATTTGTTCAAAAAGCATCAGTGTGTCTAAGCTTGACCGGTTGCAAACGATGATAGTCGAGGTTCTGTATTGGGTGGAGATGTACTTTCTCTCCTCATTTTTTGATCTTATGGTCCATTTGATAGTTCATTTGGTCGGTGAGATCAAGTTGTGTAGACCAGTATTTTTGCTGTGGATGTACCTTTTGAGAGATATATGAAAATCTTTAAACATTTTGTCAAGAATTGGTATAGAGCGGATGCGAGTATTGTGCAACGTTATGTGGTGGAAGAGGTTATAGATTTTTTCACCGATTATCTGAAGGAAGTTGATTCAGTGGGAGTTCGTAATTCTTTACACGATGGTCAAGTACTTGGCAAAGGTTTGAGACAGGGAAAACTAATTAACCCCACTGCAGAAGATTTGAGTGCAATACACCTTTACGTACTTCGAAACCATGAGGAAGTTGTTCCGTATGTTGAGATCCACATGGAAGAAATAAGAGTTATGCATCCTCAATTCAATGAGGCTCGTGTTTTGCAACAACAAACAAGCACCTTTACTTCATGGCTAGAAAGTCATGTCGATATTGGTGATCATCCTCGTATAGTGAAATGGTTGGCTCATTGACCAATGGGCACAGCCCCATTTTATGGAGATTATAACATTAACAGGTTTACTTTTGGTACAAAATCAATAGATGACAAGGGCGTATCCTAGAACAACAGGGTGACACTTGTATCTGATGCCCTTCATGTTGCGAGTTCAAGTGATGAAAATCCCATGTACACCTAAACGTGTTATTTTGGTATTGTAATTGAGATTTGAGAGCTTGATTATGTGACTGTAAAAGTTCCTGTGTTTAAATTCCAATGTGTAGATGTTAATAACGGACAACGAACTGAGGATTTGGGATTCACCCTTATGAATCGTAGTCGAGTGGCTTGGAAAGAAGATCATTTCATATTGGCATCACAAGCCCACCAAGTCTTCTACATTAAAAATCCCGTTGACCCGCATTAGGAGATAGTTTTTGAGGGAAAGCGAGTTTTGTTGAGGTTTATGAAGGCGATGATATAATTGGCTTTGGTCGGTACGCAGAGATGGGATCGAATGGGGAAGACATTACGCTTGAGGAGGATGATATGACTGTACGTGGTCATTTAAGGCGTACTGATCATGATGAAAAAGTTTGGGTTGACGGTCAAAAACAAAAATTAAGAAGAGGAGAAGGAAATTGAAAAAGATTGGGAAAAAGAATTTAGAGTTCATTTTATGAACTTAGTTTGTGTGGACATCATTGTAAAATGGAAGGATGTATTGGCTTCTAGTACCTGAAGCTCATCCTCAGTAATGGTAAAAGAACTTTTCCACCTAATTTACCACTGTAACTTTCCATTTGAACTACGCATATTGTAACTAGGGTTGTGCATGAACCGGTCCGGACAGGGAAAATGGTCCGGACTGGACCGGAATGAAGGAGACCGGAACTGAATTTATAGAATTCCGGTCCGGTCCTCGATTCAAGGTTTTTCAGCATTTCGGGTTCCGGTCCGATCCGGTCTAAAACCGGATCTTTTTCGGTTCGGACCAGATGGACCATTATTTTATATGTAATATATTTATAATTATAATTATATGATACACAATAAAAAAATTGGTAAACATTGTCAGTATCTGATAAATTTATTCATTTGAAAATAGAGTGTCAATATCTATTTGTTCTCTAAATTATCCCACGCTAAATTCCTAAATTCCATGAAAACATAGTGGGGAGATAGGAGATCTGGGAGATCAGCTCCTCAAATTTTTGCAGCTTTCTTTTGGCTTTACTGTGTGGAACTGTAAAGTACAACATCCAGCCATAAAAACTAAAAGTTCAAAACCAAATGGATTCCTTCCATTATGTAACTTCAGTTTAATTATGCAAACTGAGAATGAGACAAATATTCCTTCACTAGCTTGTCGAACTATAAAATAAATTACATGTTATTATTAATAAATTACAATTGTATGATAAATTAATAATACTTTTTTGTTTTAAAAATCCAGTCCAGCCGGTCCGGACCGGTCCAAACAAGGAATAATTTAGGACCGGTCCCGGTCCAAAACTTTCAATAACTGATCCAATCTTTGGTCCAAAAATTTTCACCATTCTGGTCCCGGTCTTAACCGATTGAACATGCCTAATTGTAACTATACATAATAACTACGTACATGATGAACAAAAATGATTTTGATACAAAAAAACACAAACTTCTCGCATCAATGTATAACGTACAATTCAAACGTTAGATGTTCGCCCCAAAACACATTAGTTCAAACTAGTAAAACAATCATCAAAAATATTTTAGTACAACAAAATAGAGACAAATTTGTTCAACTATAAAACTATGACACTTAAGATCTTTCTTCCACACGGGCTCCCGATGTTGATTCCAAATGGATCTGTAAGGCACTTTGACTCTGCTACAACTTCCATATCATTTCTCTCATTTGAGCAAATTCCCCTCGAACCTATTTGTAACATGCTCTAGAGCCTTTCAAGAACTGCACGTTCGGTTCCTCTGGAATTGGTTAAAAAATAGAAATGTTAATAATTTCCAATACACTTTAATTGAATAAAACTAAATAAACCAATGCTAACCATACCGGGCTCTACTCTTGGCCTCATCACCATCGTGTGCCTTGTGTGCCCATTTGTGTTTAAACAATACCCAGTGTTTCTTCATGAAGTATTGTTTGTCGAACCACTTGCACGAATTCTCCTCCTCGTGCAACGGAAACCCTTGAATTCCTTTCAAAATCTTAGTGATCAAGTTCATGTATAGAAGACTCCTAGTCACTTTTTTTGACGTGGCTACCCATACCATGTGTTCAAATATCGCAACCCTAGGATTAATTTTCCTCCCCTCCATGATGTAATAAAACATCATCAATGTGGCATAGTTTGGCTCTGTTTGTGGCCATAGGTTGGTGAGATACTCTTAGCTATTATCTCGTACACAATCCATTGATCTATGGTCAATTTTTTTCAAACTAAAGCTCTCCAGTTTCTCTAAGTTCGTGGGATTGCGTTGAAAGTATCTTTCACTACAAGCAATGGGATCAATGTAAGGGAGGAATAAGTGAAGGGGAAAAGCTTCCCTATGATAAATGTTATCTAAAGGGCCTTAGGGTTTTGGGGGGTAGACATCCTCGGGATCTTTGTACGGACAATCCAACAATTGGTTAATTATCCACGGACTAAGATCGACATTGTACCCATTTACCTTGGTCCGGTAACCACCGCCCTTAAGCTCAATTAAATTTGAATAAAACTGACAAACCTCGTCAAAGTGTGATAGTTCATTTAAAGTCAATAAACTAAGCACATGTTAGCCATCAAAATTTTGAACCGGATCGGCTAATCCTATGCTATGATAGATATTTAGATATATAGTGTAGCAATCAATCAATTTTCCGCTTAGGCTTAAAGCATCGTACCTCGCTTGTTCTTGAGCGGAGACACAAATAGCCATATGTTGATTGGTGGATTTGAACGCCTCGAGCTACCCACCTTGGATTTCCCTTTACCTCCCTGACCTCTTTGTTGTGAAGACGACATTGTTGAAATGAGGTTGCCGCATTAAAAATTTTTGAACTGGGATTAGGACTGCAGTTTTTGGAGGCAGAAGAGATAATACTAGTTAAGGGTTTGACAATTGGGGATTTGAATCGGTGCCGATTTGGGTTTTTTTATACAACCCTCAAACTTCTGAATCTGGAAGTTTTTTGAGACAATGTAGCTGAAGAGACGATTTTACAGTTACGAGTCTGGAATTTGATCTTCTTCAATTTATAAAACAAAATTTATGCTTCAAGCTTGGAAGTGGACACAATGTCAATCGCTTCAAATTCTCCACAAAACCCATTTAAGTCTGGAAAGTAGAGCTGAGTTTGGAACCGGTCTTCCGAGCTCGGAAGACATTCATCGTGGAAAAAATAGAGTTCATACACTTTTGAAATCAGCTTTAGGATGGAATTAACATTTGAACTCGGAACATAATTGACTTCTTGTATGCAATCACACTTGGAAATTGCTTACGAGTTCGGAACTTCGTCTGGTCTTGCTATGTTCCTAATACGAATGTCTTCCAAGCTAAAAAGACATGTAAATGGGGAGAGAAAAAAGGATGAAAAATATCCTTTGCTTACTAGGTTGGGAAGAGAAAATGTAGCTGAACACGGAAGCTAAATAAGGTCTAGCATACCATCGAGGCAGAAAGTAATTCTGAGTCTGAAACCACATCCGGACCCAATTTTGCATTGAGAGGACTAGCTTATGGATTCGGAACAGCTTCTTGCATTCATTTTAGTCTTAAATAGTGATGGTCAAAACTATTTACAAACAATGACACTTTGACATATACATAAAAGTGAGATATATATGGTTAATTGGAATAACATTTACGACGAACAACATACGAACATAGGTTTACATATTTAGTACTAAATGCTTCAACACAAAAGCTTGTTAAATTTATGCAATCTAAGAACATAAATAAAGTACAAAAGGCCATATCTAAAACCAAGAAGTTCAACTATCTATAACAAGTTCAATTATTTAGTACTAAATGTTTCAGCACAAAAATTTGTTAAATGTAAACCATCCAAGAAAATAAATAAAGTACAATCCCATGTCTAAAACCAAAAAGTTCAATTATCCATAGTATCTAAAACCAACAAGTTCAATTTTCCACAAAAAGTTCAATTCGCTTTATCATCCTCTACATTATCGGTCTCCTACATACTTGTCTCCATCGCAACAGCCTCTTCACATCCAACTTCTCCTCCACCATTGTCATTGGCATCTTCATTATCTCTTCTTTAGGTTCATTTTCGGAGAAGTCGGGAGCAAATTTGGGCATTTCCTCGTCATCAAATGACAATTGCAACCCCACGACTTCAATAAGCTTTGCTTGTCTGGCTTCGACTCGAGTCAAATCCTCGTTAACCTTCGTAACTTCCCCACGATTTATATGAAGAAAAATATATAATTATACTATAAATGCAACCAAGAATCCACACACTCATGAGACGAAGCCTCGGCCATGTCAATCTCTGCATCCCTTGCCTTTTTTGCTGCTCTAGCGGGTGCGCCCGAGATCTACCAGTGTTTCCACTTACCATCATCACCTATTTCCAACTATTTGTGCGCAAACTAGCTATAGTTATAAAACTCAAACACCTATCCATGGGTTGAACTTCAAACTAATTTAGCAAAGCAGTTATAAGTCCACCGTAAGGTAGACCCTTCTTCTTCGTTTCTGCCGCTTTCAACATGTAGCTCAAGATAGTATATCCCGAATTAATAGGGATCCCCTCCATCACATAATAAAAGAGCATTAGATTGCCATTCGTTGGCTCGCATGCATGGCCACTGGATGGTAGGACATTCTGGAAAATCCAATCATAAATGAGTCTTTGTTCAACTATCAATACACCTAAGTCGTAGGAATCTTCCTGACTTGCCAAACTCACTCTCCTACAAAAATACTTTTGAGCCATTTCTATGGGGCACAAAGAGGTGCTTTCAATAACACTGGGCCACTGATGTTGATGGTATATCTCTAGGGGACAATCGGTAGTATCTAGCCTAAAACTCAAAGCAGTGGTATACGCATTTTCGAATACAGAATTTATAGTATACTTCGAGACCATCACTTGTTTGCCATTAACTAGAGTCATATCCTTGTTCATAAAATCCTGCCCTAAGTTTACATAGAATTGAACTACCTCGTCGGTGTGCACACTCTCTGAGCAAGTCAATAATTTATCCACACCCTGATTCCTAAAGTACCTCAATAAATATCCTAGGGAACAACCTTGGGATTTGTACACTTTCTAACTCGAAGAAAATCAACATACCTTATCTCCGTTCACATTGAAGAATTTGTCTGAAACCCCCTACTCAGTGAATAGAGAATGACTCCTAAAAGATGCATTTCCCGCTCCTCCTCCTCCTCCCCTCTTTCTCGACATGATAAAGTTGAATTTAAGAATGTGGAGTGCGAATCTAAGAGCTAGGGTTGTATATGGATTTTTGAAATTCAAATTAGGGTTCTTGAAACTGAATTCGAATTGGGATTTTTTAATATACCCCCATAGCTTTCGAGTCCAGAAGCTCTTCTCCTCCGTATTTATTATGACCCGAACAACTTCCGGTTCCCAAACATTTTCAGTTCTTACTTGCTGAAATGGCCTGACACATTTTTGAGTCCGGAAGTAACCGGCTCTGGAATGATTAAGAGCTAAACAACTTTCAGATCCATAACACCTTCCTGTCTTATATATAGAAATAAACCCTAAAATTTTTAGCATGAGTTTCCCCCCAATATTTCTCCCCCAAAACACACTATCAACAATCATCACATTCTTCTCATCCCCTTGTCTAAATTCACAAAAGCTAACATAAACCTTACGAATCCCTCCCATTTGTTCTAGGGTTTGGTGTTGTTGGCCATTTTGGAAGTCAAGGCAAGTGGGCAAGTGGGCAAGTAGGGTATGTTCATCAAGGAGAATTTTGGTTTCAAATGCTACTAGATTCTAAATTTTGTTCAATATTGCTTACTACTAAGTTTGTTACTAGAATTTAAGATAATTAAATACTATATTTTGTGTTTATAATTATGTTCTATATATTAATACTATCCATTTGTGATTAATCATTAATTTTGGTTCAATATTGAAAATGGTGTGTATATTTATGTACATTTCTAGATCATGTATATCATATTGAAATAATATTTATATATTTATGTACATTTTTGGCAATATTGAAAATGCTTCAAATGCTCTATGATTTTTACTAGATTGACAAATGGTGATTTTAATGTGTGGGTCATAGTCCAATGTCGAGGAAGAGGAGTCGAGATGAAGCATTAATTTCCAATAACGAAAATGTCGAAACAACGGTTGATGATTATGACAAGGAAGAAGACAATGGACATGCGGGAATTACAAAAACGCTTTGTAAAACATTAGAAAGAAGAATGGCTAGGATGGAATTGACACCGTTGGGTTTCAATGAAATTGGCCCGTGCAAAGTGGTCAAGTTGGGTGGGTAAAGTTGGTCGTACTCGAGTCAACATCCGTTACGATAATTGGCACGATGTGCCAAAGGAATAAAAAGCCACCCTATGGATGGAATGCAAGGTACCCCTTCCAAGCTATATAATTGTTTGTTCTAATCCTATAATTCAAATTTAAGTTGATGTGGAAACTGATCATTTCTAACTATTCTTAATATGTCAAAATAAATGGAGACTCTTTGAAATCGATGCCCCTTACTTGGAAGAGTTAAGAAAGATAGCCATCAAGATGTTATCAAAAAGTTGGCGAGAGAACAAGTACACCCTTTCTAGAGAATTCATTTTCTCAAATAGAAAAAGGGATTGCCCGTGGATAACATACATACATATTCAACCGGATATTTGGGAGATCCACAAAAGAATAGCACTAGAGAATGACAAAAATGTTAGTCCACTCCAAATCTAAATGGGTTATATTTAAATTTTGTCGATGTTGATATTTCATTGCTTTTCTCTTTTCTCGTAAGGTATGAGGGAAGAGAAAATGTGCAACGCTACGTTGAACATAACTCCGCATCGCAAGAGTAGTGGAGATTATAGATTGGCGGAACTCGAAATGGTGAGAGAACAATTAGAACAACATGTTCTACTAGCAATTCAAAGGGGAATGTCTGAGGAAGAGACTAGGGCTTCAATTGTTCTGATTAATGTCGAGAAAATTAATCGGTGTGATCTTTATGTTAATGCACGAAAAAAACAAGAAAGAAGGGTTTGAAAAAGTGGAGGAAATTGAACTTGCGGAAAAAGTGGTATGTGTTTTGTTACCTCGTATTATTAAGTTGCACATTTTTTCTTGCACATATTTTTCCCACTCAAGCTGAGGTATTAATAATCTTCGTCGCTTCTGGTATGCTAAGCTAAATTAAAACATGATCAAATGGAAGGTCAATTCATTCCCACCGGTAAGCACATCATATTGTATGAGATAACTGGAAAAAAATCACTCGAGACGCGCTAGAGGGGTTGGTGCTTTCGTGACACAAAAGGAGGATTTTGGAATTGTCGGTTCGTATGAGAGGGCTAAGCCATCAAGAATCCACTTGTTGCAAAAGGAAGCGATTCTTAGAGATAAACGATTACATCAACGGGAGATTTTGATCCGAAAGTTAGTCAACCACATTGGTCTTGTCGTACCAGAAAATCTCGACAATCTTAACAGTGACTGGGAGCTCCCATCGAGAGGTTCTCACCACTCACCTGGCGAAATTGAAGTGAACAAAAAAGGATTAAGTTAGGACCCAAAACATTTTCGGACAAGACAATCCTGTCATCGCCAAAAAAGTTACGGACCCTAATAAAAAATAAATAACATTTCATTTATTCCTATGTGAACAAAATATTTTTCTTTTGTGTAGGGTTCTCAAGTGTGCGAGCTTTATGTAGAGGTTGGTGAAAATAGTCCACCGCTATATGTAACCGGTGGTATTTTTTATGAGTCGATGACACATCATCACTCCAAACATATCGGGGATAGAATTGCAAAGGTATCCGTGGAAAAACCGTTCATCCACAATGCAATGTTTCCTATTTCCGATGGAGATTACAAGTGGGTGGGCCCGACCTGAGGAATGTTTCTTCTCTGATCTCGGCATCTCGGTTAAGTCGATCCCAAGGACGGTCACTTGAAGTTGAACCCCCCAAAAACCACAAAAACTATTGTACCGGTGGGGAAAAACAACAACCCACAAATAACAATATCAAGAGTGGAGAGGGGCTCACTGTCTTTTGTCAGAGTATTGTCCGATTGGATCTCGGTACACCAACGTAACTCAACATATACTTTTTCTGGAAATGATTGTATTTGGAAGAAGACGAGACATCATTGCCTTATGGAGTGACTTTGAAGATTAATGTAAGTGTGACCAAGTCAACCAAATAATCATATCCCTCTTTCTAATGTAAGTGCCAGTTTCATTTTCTATACTTATCTTTTTACGGTGGAATATCAATACATGTCTATATATAACATTCTAAACTGCATGTGTAAGGTACATGTATTACTTTGCGAACCAAAAAAATAAGGTTAGGATAGGCTATTTGTGTCTGTTGATGACGCAAGGGTTGGGTGTTCGAAGCAAGACCAGATAGAATACATACGCAAATGCATGTCCCCGAAGGATAAAAAATTCTACATTGCACCATACATTGAGAAGTAATTATTTATACTATTATGCATAAACAAGCATACTTACATGTTGGATGTAGGGATTATTGGAGATTGATTTTCATTGTTCCGGACGACAAGCGTGTGTATGTGATGAGACGTCAAATGCATGTATTTTTCGAAGAATTTAACATCTCTTTTGTTATCTTTTTGTTGGAAGATTGCTAGATTTAGGTAGGTTTACATCATAAGGGGTTTAGAT
>JAULKM010017449.1:0-14411 GCA_032355605.1 Rubia tinctorum
TTTATGATTTTGTGATATTATTCTAAGTTCTATGTTGTGTCTTAAATGAAATAATCCTAGTTCATGTTTTGCGTGCGCTTTTATCCAAAAAGCGCACGCTTGCGTTCAGCGCTTCGCGCTTCGGTAATTTTTGCCGAAAACGCTTCACTGCACTTTGCGCTTTTTAAAACCCAGTGTGTGATGGTACTGAGCTGTCAATAAATAAGCACACTTGAAACCTAGAAATAGACCATCTTAGAAATGTATTTTTGTTTGCTTGGCCTTGGACGGAGTCATTGTACAGATTTCATATGAGTGGAGTCTGTGACATACAAATACATCATATTTTCACTAATTTCTGATGGTCTTTCTTGTGTTTTGAGAATCATGTGGAGCCTTCATTCAGTTGGAGAGGTAATTGGATATTTGGATAAAATTCCATTGCCTCTAAAAGGCCAATGTATGAAAAAAGAAGCATCTACTCTTCTGATCAATTGAGGCATTCATTTCTGTCAATTAGATGTTGGATCCACATATTTTGGACCAAAGATGGAGATGAAACATGAACATCAAGTGTGTAAAGCTGCACTGATTAGTGCTCACAAAGCAATTTGTATGGAAAGATAGTGAGGGTTCATACTATGATCATTTAATTTCCTTGTTCTCATGTCAGAGGAAAGTGTCTTTTGCTTAATAATAGTAGCCAATTAAGAACTCCTGTTCTTTGCTAAGTCATCTCGTCCGATGCCATGGCAACATTCCATTTCTTATATTATAAAACTAACAGTAAGGTTTGCTCTTCTTTATGATATTTGAAGTTACTGTTGCTCTTTCAGCTTCAGTGCAGGCACTGCCGCAGATAGCTGGCTAGCTTTCATGGATCGACTATTAGTACTTAGTGATGATTGCCATGAAGAAAAAGAGGTTATGAAAAAATCAATGCTTCAATTGGTCGATTTGTATTATGATGCTGTAGATGCACCAAAGACTGGGAAAAGGGTAATTATTAATACCGAATTGTTGTTCTGTTACTATTCTGCATTTTTTGCAGCGCTTCCCATATAGCTCCAGTCCTGAACTTGATCATGAATTTAATTTTCGTCTACACTCTTTTGTCGTGCTCCTATTTTGTAGATCTTTAGCCCTAATAACTTAAAGGCGGAATTGTTTCCCCATCACATGGAAAAGAAGCCCAGGAAGTACAATTCTACTTCCGTCCTGGGTAAGATTTATGATCAAGTAGAGGCATTTGGATCTGTGGATCCATGTGCAGGAGGTAATAACTTCGAATTTCTACTCTGTTGAGGCTGTGTTGGTGTAGCTTACATGTATACTAAGTTCAGTTGATCCTTTTGTTGCATTAGATGTTTGGAAACTGGCATGTTTTAACGTTGACATCCCGCAAAAATATGTGGGCATGTGGACAGTAAGGTATAGTGAGTATCGAAGAGACATGAGCGCAGCCATGCAAGGAAAGGACAAGGACTCCAAAGACAAGGCAGCAGATGAAGTCATCAAGAAATACAAGCAGGTGATTCAGCCAGCCTTCAGTTTCCACGCCTATTTGAGCTGGTTGCTCTTTATTAGAGAATTAAACTAACTTATCGATTCCCCAGTTGCTCTACGAAGCAGCAGATTTTGAAGAGAGCAAAAAGGATGTCCAGGAGATCTATCAAGAGGCACTGGCAATCTATCGTATAACCTACAACTACGCCATTGAAACAAAAGATGTCGGGAAATGTCGCTTTGCATGGCGAGTGGCTGGGGAGGCCCTCCTGAACCTATATGCTGGAAGCAGCAGTGAGAAACCCATTACAGTTTTCCCATCTGTTCTGCGAGAAGTTATGTTCTAACCTCCAGAATCAGACACTTTTTGGTAGATTGTATCATCAGAAGTAGCTTATGCTTAAGTTATCATCAGAACATGTTGCATTTTGGTGCCTCGAGGGCTTTTGGTAAATGTACATATCCACCATGTTCGGCCGGCCTAGTCTTCTGTGTGTAATATTGTAGTGCAAGGAAGTTGTAATGTTGCAAGTAGCAAGACTCAATGCCATCCTGCAAGGCATTATTCTTAGTATTCAAACTTTGGAAGTACAGTTCATGTTGCCAAGGCAGCTTGTTGAACATTTTTCTCTTGAGAAAATTACAGCAACTTTTAGGCAAAATTGTAGGTTTCGTTTCTCATTGTGCGCACCATATTCTTAAAAGATTCCCAGATTATTACGAAATGTTCCTATTTGGTTCCTTTATCAGACATAACGAATTTTAATTAATTTATCATACTGTCTTTTCTGTCGCTTTTTGTTTTCCATGTTCTTTGCTTCCCAACAGCGACACTATCATCATTAGAAAGGTCGGCTTACTGTTGACTCACTTAAACCAGCCAATAGTATGTGGGAATAAATTGAGAACATTTCATAATAAAGTGGGAACGTTTTGGAAATAATTTACAAAAAGAGGAACAAAACCTATATTTTCGCCTAAAAGTGAATGTCAAATCTATCATTTTCTCCTTTTCTCTTTAAACTGAATTCTCGGTCTAGGGGTCAAATTAACGTTGTTCTGGAGCGTAAACAACTAAACATTCATGTTGCAATATTAGAACGAAGGAGCGATATCGCAATTAGTACTCCATTCGTTACGTGCTAAACTGCACATTTTTCTAGTTAAGTTGTCCTAACTTAAACTCCATATTAATTGTTTCTTTTTCTAATTAAGTTGTCCTAACTCAAACTCCATATTAATTGTTTCTTTCCTTTCTTCAATTTGTTTGATCATATGTGTGGAATGGCGGTCTTGCCTCTCACCCTTGTGTTTCTTTCCTTTTTCAGACGGTTTGACCGTATCGAGTGACTGCCTTGCCCCTCTTCAATTATAGAATTTATTGTGGAAATGGAACGTTGATTATGCCCTAGATTTTTTGCACGCTGAACATTTGAATCCTCTCTCGTTTTCTCTCATCCATTATTCTTTCAACCACTGGCAGGGCGAACCGGAGCAGCATAACTCGGCAAATCGTGAAACTGCCCCGATAAAGTCCGACGAACTAAGCGAGTAATACTATTCATGTCTTTATCCACCCCAACTCATTAAAACTAAAAAGGGTTCCGCCCAATAATGAATTCGTTCCCCCCGAATATGCTAGTGTAGTTCAACCCACTCAAATTTTGTCCTGATTTACCACTGCTCTCAACTCTCCATATATGTCTCGAATATTTTACACCTTTCTATTTATGTAGAGTAATGAATTTTTTAATTCCATTTTTCTTCAATTTTTTTGTTTTCGTCTTTGTTTTTTAAACTTGGAAAATAATTGAATTATCGTTGTTAGTTATTTATTCTGTAGATTATCAATTGAATTATCGTTGTCAAATATGGTTATATTTGATTGGAATAATAAATTCGGCTCAACTGATCTTAATATTTCCTGTGTTGGGATTGGAACTGTTATTTTGTTGTCGATCTGTTTGGAACTCGATTGGCTTCGATTGCAAGTTCTATTTGTTTGTTGGGATTCTAACCTTTGAGTTTAAAAGGATTTTTTCTCTCTCGAAAAGAACGCATTTTTTGTGCAAATTGTTTCTAATTTGTAGGAAAGATGTATTTTATTTTTTTGGAGATTTGCTTTAAATCCGAGTCAAAAAATTTTGCCCCAAGTTATTTGTTTGATTTTTTAGTGTGCGGTAAATATGTGTTCTATTTACTTTTGTCCAAGTTGGTCTGTGAGTCAAATAGGGAATTTTTTGTTCGAAAGAACCGCATCTTTGTTGCCACTTGTCTTTTAATTTTGCGATTACAGTTGGAGCTTGTGTGTTTTTGTCGATTGGATCGATTCCCGTTAGTAATGCAAATGGGTCAATCAGCCCAAAATCAATTTTTTGAAGGAAAAAAAATCTGTCTTTACTCTTGGTCCCACATGGGAAGTTTAGAAGGGATACGTGTAGTTGAAATATGGAAATGCTTCACTACCACCTTGAGTGAGCAAGAGGAATAAACACTCCTCGTGCACGCCACTGCCATCGTCGACCGACCGCCCGACCCAGGTGTGACGTGACGGGCGAGTCTGGTCGGGTCTTGAGCCCATATTAGTCTTTTTGGTCCAAATTAGTTTGAGAGCCCAACATTTATGAGGTTTCTCAAATAATCAAACGTTTTAAAACTAAACCCTATTTTTCTCCCTATATTTCATATGTGGTTAAAACAAGTTTGAAATTTTCTAATATGGTACCCATTCAGTCAAGTTACCTTAAAATTGGTTTTCAACATGCTTCCGAATTTTACTCGGTCCATGACCATTCATGTCTTTTAGTCAGTCAAAACATATTTTCAAACTGCTCCACATTCTCTGAACTGCTCCACGTTATGAGTTACGGTTGTTGGTTTATGTGCCTATAAAGGGCGAGTTCATGAGCAGTTCAAAGTACAGAATTCACTTCTCTCCTTCTTCTCTTCTACTGCTTTCAAAATGTTCTCTGAGCTAAATACATATGAGTTTCTCATCCGCTGCTTGAGTGCACGAGTAAGGGAGGTTTATGTGGTACCTTGGGAAACGAATGCCTGTGTAGAACCTGCACTATGGGTTAAACGAATTTCGTTTCAAAGACAGTGATTTATCACTCCCACAGTTGTGGTTTTCAAACAAAACTCTTTTCTTCCAAATCTGTTTTGGAAATATCCATTTCTTTATACTATCTATTTTTAAAAAACCAGTGATCATACAATGCTTTACGAACATTGTTACTCAAATTATACCAACAATTTTGAAACAAAATTTCTTTCTGTTCGACAAAACAATATCTGGTCAAGCAAGATTTTTTAATGAACTTTCAAAAATACCTTATCTGGATGGTCTGAACTAAAAGCGTTGGTCTCAAAGGGCTCTGATTTTCCTTAAACAACTGGAAGTTGATTACGTGCTATTTACTGATCCTCCCAAAATCTCTACCAATACACCCTCGACCAATTAAACTAAAGAAACGACCCTTGAAGTTCCTTCAAAGGAAGCTTCTGAGCCGATTCTCAAGTATGAAAAAAATAACAAAACCGTTAGGGGCCATCTTCTCAACAACATGACGAATCTCATATTTGATTTGTTATTCACCAATAAATCTGCTAAGTCAATATGGGAGACGTTGGAGAATAAATATAGCGCTGATAATGCTGGGAAGAAAAAATATGTGATGGGAACTGGCTCAAGTTCCAAATTGTGGACAACAAACCCGTTATGGACTAGGTCTATGAGTACAAAAATCTGACAGCAGAAGTACTTGCAGAAGGCATGAAGATGTGCGACATCCTTCAGGCCAACATACTCATCGAGAAGATGCTAGAGTTCTGGTCTGGTTATCGTGACCAACTCAAGCACAAGACACGGGATATAACTTTGGAGGAACTAGTCAACCACATGAAAATTGAGGAAGGCAATCGCCTCGAAGATAAGGGACCCTCTTCTTTTTCCGATTCAATTAAAGCTAATCTTGTAGAATTTGAAAACGATGACAGGTCCAAATCCTCAACTACCTTCAAGAAAGTGACCAACCCAGTCAAAAAGGCTGGCACTTTCAAAAAGAATGGGCCAACTTTGAATAAATCCAAAGCAGCCTGCTATGTCTGTGGCAGAACCGGTCATCAAGCCTACCAATGTTACCAGCGCAAGGACGCCAACAAACCCTACTAGAACAACAACAAACCTCATGCCAATCTCACCGAAGATAAGACCATTAATGGTGTAGTCTCTGAAGTCAACTTGGTCGAGAACAAGATGGACTGGATCATTGACACTGGAGCCTCCATGTACTTCTGCTCAAACATGGACCCATTTGAAACTTTCGAGGAGGTCGCTAATGGTGAACAAGTCTATATGGGAAACTCAAGCAGTGCCCCAGTTCTCGGCAAAGGGAAGGTTTTTCACAAACTAACCTCCAGAAAGAATTTATCTCTTTCAAATGTTCTCTATGTTTCTTCTCTGCATAGAAACTTAATATATGTTGGTCTACTTAACATGGTCGGTCTCAAACTGGTGTTTGAAGCTGACAAACAAGTTATCACTCAAAATGGCCAATTTGTGGGAAAGGCATTCATGTCTGGGGGGCTATTTGTTGAAGCATATACTTTTGCTTACGTCCTTGAATATTTTGATATTTACCATGCACATTTAGGACATGTTAGTACAAATTCACCTAAACAAATGCAACACGTGAACTTTCTACATAACCTATCAAAAATTCAATTAGAAAAACATCAAACTTATGTAGAAGCTAAAATCGCCAAGAAACCATTTAAACAAGTAACTCAACGAGTAACTAAACTTTTAGAGCTAGTTCACATAGACTTAGCAGATTTTAGAAACTTTGAAAGTAAAGGTGGAAAATTGTACTACATAACCTTTGTAGATGATTATTCAAGGTATACTAAGATTTACCTTTTAAGAAGTAAAGATGAAGAGAACAAAAGTTCCTAATCTACAAAGCCGAGGTACAGAATCAACTAGGTCAAAAAATAAAATGACTTAGATCAGATAGGGGAGGAGAATAAAGTAAAAACTTCCTAAAAGGATTTTGTGAAAAGAATGACATACTTCATGAGTTCACTGCACCTTACACTCCACACAAAAACGGAATAGTTGAAAGGAAAAAATAGAACTTTTTAAGGATATGATGAATGCAATGCTTTTAAGTTCTGGATTATCTAATGTGAGGGGAGGCTATCTTATCAGAAAATCAAATTCTAAATAAGGTGCCTCATAAAATGTTAGATAAAACACCTCATGAATTGTGGAAATGATATACCCCTAACTTGAAATACTTAAAAGTGTGGGGGTGTTTGGCTAAAGTAGTTTTGCCTACTTTCAAACATGATACCATTGGTCCTAAAACTGTTGATGCCATATTTGTGGAATATGCTGAAAATAGTACTGCTTACAGATTTATGTGATTACATGACAAATCAATGTACGAATATAGAGATGCTGAATTTTTTGAAAGCATATTTCCTTTAAAGAATATGAATGATGTATCTTCCAATGTAATAGTTGTTTCTCCTAGTTCTACTTTTGTGCATGTACTGAGACTTGGTAATAGTGAAATTCGAAGAAGTAAGAGACGTAGAAAAGAAACTGATTTTTAACATGATTTTGTGATTGCTTTTGTGACTGAAATCGAAGATGTAAATGGATTAAATGAGTTAGTAATCTTTCTTCACCTTCTTGAAGAAGATCCTAAAACTTATGAAGAGACTATGAAATCTATAGATGCTAGCTTTTAGAAAGAAGCAATTAACAGTGAACTTGAGTCAATAATGATTAATAATACAAAGGACTTGGTGGACTTGCCTAAGAGATAAAAAACATTAGGTTGCAAATTGATATTTAAAAGAAAACTAAGAACTGATGGTTCGGTAGAAATATTTAAGGCAAGACTGTAATTAAATGCTTTATCCAAAAGTTTGATGTGGACTTCTTTTATACCTACTCACCTATAACTAAAATAGCCACAATTAGTGCACTATTTACCTTGGCCTCTATACATAAAATGTTAGTACATCAAATGGATGTTAAAACCTCTTTCTTGAATGGTGATCTAGAAGAAGAGTATGGTTTAAAACAAGCACCAAAACAATGGTATGAACATTTTCATAAAGCTATTCTTAGTTTTGGTTTTATTGTGAATGGATCTGATGCTTGTGTATATTCAAAACTATTTGACTCTGAATGCGTGATTATCTGTCTCTATGAAGATGACATGTTTCTATTTGGAACACACATTGATGCTATTAATGAAACCAAAAGATTCTTATCCTCTAAATTTGAAATGAAAGATTTAGGGGAGGTGGATGTCATTTTAAGGGTAAGGTTACTAAAAAAAGATAATGGTTTTATTCTATCCCAGTCTCGCTACGTTGAAAAGGTGTTGAGAAAATTTAATAGCTATGATGTAGTGCCAGTAAGAACTCCTTATGAATCCACTATTAACTTAAAGAAAAATAAAGGAAGAAGTGTGTCTCAAGGGGAGTATGCAAAATTATTGGTAGTCTAATATTTTTAATGAACTGCACTCGACCTGATATTGCCTATAATGTGAGTGGACTAAGTAGGTACACCCACAACCCTAGTGGAGAACATTGGGTTGCCCTTAGACATTTACTAAAATATCTAAGAGGTACAATGGACTTATGATTACATCTTGTAGGATATCCTATTGTTTTTGAAGGGCATTGTAATGTGAACTGGGTAATAATGAAGTAAGTTCTGCTAGTGGTTATATTTTTACCTTAGTAGAGGAGTTGTTATCTCTTGGAAGTCTTAAAAACAGACTTGTATAACTCGGTCTACTATGGAGTCTGAGTTTATAGCTCTAGACTTGGCAGGGCAAGAAGCTGAGTGGCTTAGGTCATTACTGGAAGATATTCCTTTGTGGGGAAAACACACTCCACCTGTCTCACTTTTATGTGACTCTCAGGCAGCCATAGGTGTTGCACAAATGAATCTTACAATGGTAAGAAAATACATATACACATTAGGCATCAATGTGTGAGAAATGTGATCCAGACTGGTGTACTGGCTTTACAATTCATAAGATCAGAAAGAAATTTAGCCGATCCATTTACCAAAAGACTAAGTAGAAAGATAGTCCAAGATTCATCGAGGGGAATGGGGTTAAAACCCTGCTGGGTGAGGAATTCTTAGTGGATACTCTTGTTGTTTCGCAAGCGACTTGAAGTCAAACGAAACCAAGAAAAGACTCACAAATGTACAAACCTACCCATTCCTATGATATATGTACGTTGTAAGGATGAGCTTAAATCTCTTAATGAATCCAAGATAGTTCTAATTTGTGACAGACTTGCGGTATTCACCGAAAATTATGTGAGGTTGAACGATGAATCGTTCTTAATCTTTCCATAGCCCTGATTGGGTGGTCTAATAAGACATGATGGAAGGACCTACTTGAGTGTAAAGGATCGGCCTTCCTTTTATGAAAGACTTTGAAGGGTTGTCTTTCTAGAGCACTCATGGGTTTTTCCAACGAAACTGTGGCCACTATAAATTGTTGATTATCGCGGAACTTGTTTTATTCAAGTAAGACACGTGTTCTTGGAATGATCAACCAGTTTTGGAGTTCGAGATACGTTCACTACGAAAACAAGTTGATCATCCCAATTAACTACGCATTAGTTCAATCGCAAATACTGATGCTTAAGTGTTAAACTTTCACATGCTCAGAAAATTATCTTTTTACCCTTTTGCGTTAGTGGGGGATTGTTAGTAATCCAAATGGGCCAATCAGCCAAAAATCATTTTTTGAAGGAAAAAAAATTAAATTTTTTCTTTACTCTTAGTCCCACATGGGAAATTTAGAAGGGATGGGTGTAGTTTAAATATGGAAATGCTTCACTACTACCTTGAGTGAGCAAGAGGAATAAAAACCCCTCGCACACGCCGCCGCCCGACCGCACGGCCTGGACGTGACGTGACGGGAGGGCGAGTCGGGTCGGGCCTTGAGCCCATATTAATCTTTTTGATCCAGATGAGGCCCAACATTTATGAGGCTTCTTGGATAATCAAACCTTTTAAAACTAAACCCTATATTTTCTCCCTATATTTCATTTTTTGGTTAAAACAAGTTTGAAACTTTCTGATATGGTAAAAATTGTTTTAACCCCTTCAGTCAAGTTACTTTAAAATTGGTGTTCAGCGTGCTTCCGAATTTTACTCGGTTTATGACCGTTCCTATGTTTTAGTCAGTCAAAACAGATTTTCAAACTGTTCCATGTTCTCTGAACTGCTCCATGTTATGAGTTGCAGTTGTTGATTTATGTGCCTATAAAAGGCGAGTTCATGAGCAGTTCAAAGTACATAATTCACTTCTCTCCTTCTTCTCTTATACTGCTTTCAAAACGTTCTCCGAGCTAAATACTTACGAGTTCCTCCTCTGCTGCTTGAGTGCACGAGTAAGGGAGGTTTATGTGATTTCTTGGAAAAAGAACGTCTGTGTAGAACCTTGCACTACGGGTTATGCGAATTTCGTTTCTAAAACAGTGATTTATCACGCCCATAATTTCGGTTTTCAAACAAAACTCTTTTCTTCCAAAATTTGTTTTCGATAATCTCCATTTCTTTATACTGTCTATTTTTTTTAAAAAAACCAGTGACCATACATTTCTTTACGAACATAGTTACTCAATTTATACCAACAATTCCCACTCGGATGATTTTGTCAATTTGGGTCATTTCTGGTTGCAACAACTGTGTTTTGAGTGTTTTAGTTTCATATTCGGGCTTGAATCAATTTTTTTTTCCATTTTGTGTGGCATGTAGTCTAATTCGGTTTCACACAACCTGTCAGTGTTGTTCTATGCTAGCATTTTTTCCTTCGATTTTTTTCTTATAATTTGTGCACATGAGTCTCGAGTTAGAGTTCCTACCATTGTTAGTGAATCAGACTCATTTTGTCATTGTTATTTTGTTGTAGACTACACTTTGAATTGTTTGATTAATGTAGAATATGTCAATAACCCAACATCGCATCACAATTTTTGGTAGTTTTTTACTACAGAAAATTTGCTCCCAAATTTCTCTCTCTAGGTTTTCATGCTTTCATCTCTATTTGGCCTTCCTCCTACTGCTAGTTTGATATAGTTCGTCACCTGTAAGAAAATAGTTGTCACTCAGGCAGGGTGATGTTTGGCCCTGTCCATTCCTATGCTGAAGTCTGTTATGATCTATGGAGTAAGGAGGATAGAGCTACATTATTTTGATGAAATAAGAGCATACCTAATATTGTGATCTCTTTTCCTTTTTGTACCACGTTTTTTTAGGGAAGATTACCTATAATTAATAAAATTACATTACATTACATATGAACTTCATTCTGATTACACTATGTTAGGTAACACCACCAATGGAATTTGTTGAAATTCAGCGAAATTTGAAACTTCATTCATATGTACAGTTAGAACGCTTTTTAAAGAACACACAACTGTTGCATCACCAGCGCATCACCGCCGCCAACGAGCTATTGCACCATTGTTGTTGAAGTCAGAACCACCACGATTGCACTTTCATGAATCACCCACAATATGAAAATTCACAGCGGGAACCACTGATACGATCCCACAACGTCTGATTACTCTATTAAGAAATTGTTCTAAAATTTGCAATTCTTGATAAATGTCTAGTTTGAATCTTCTTCTTTTTAATATTACAAACAAGCAACCAAATTCTACTCTAAGACTAAATTAGGAGACAACATTATTGAATCTATTGAATCTCAGTGGAGTCTGGAACTCCATCCATTTGAATAGCTAGGGACGCCCTTCTAAGAACACCCAAGCGTTGCACCACCAACGAACCGCCGCCACCAAAACTGGAACCACCACAATTTCATCAATATCGACCACCTACAGGTTGAAAACCCACGGCGGGGACCACCGACACAGCTAGGGGTGGGCATGGGTCTGGGACCCGACCCATTGGGTTGGGTATGCATTCAAAAATTTTAGACACATCCTGTCCGGGTCTAAATTTTTTAAAATGGGTCTGGGTCAGGGTCTAAAATATTAAGACCAAGACCCGACCCGACCCAGACCCAACTCGTAAGCCCATATTACCCTAACTATATGTATTATTTATCCTAATTTCTAAAATACTTTCATACTTTCATACTCTCTCTCTCTCTCTTTATTTTTATTTTTAATTAAACTAATATTGTCTATTGTATATTTTTTGCTCGAAAAATAATTTATGTCCATATTAAACTTGAAATATTTGTATTTAATATAATACATATTTTATTTTGTGAAGAAAAAATTAGAAAGTTAGACCCATTTAGGATCCGTTTTGGACCCAAAACCCATCAAGTTTGGGTATGAGTCTAATATTTTCATACCCAGTGAGTCCGGGTTGGGTCTACGTCTAACTAAATTATTTTAGGATCGGGTATGAGTCTTATTAGACCCGACCCATGATCATCCCTAGACATGACCCAATAACGTTGGGTAATCCCTACCAAGAAATTGCTCTAATATTCACAATTCTTGACAAAATTGTGTTTTGAATCATGAATCTATCAGTTATAGAGAGTGTGAATTACAACTAAATCAGGCCCAACTCACGATATTTGTTTGAATATTGATTCTCTTTATTATAGAGAGGGTGAACTACTAAATAAACATCTGATTCACTAGAATTATATCTAGGGTTACAGGTGGACCTTTGAGCTTTTAATAAAAGATGGGGACCTAAATCTCAAAAAAAAAAGATTTCATACACCCCAATTCTTTATTGAGTGCAAATAAATATATGATATATCCTTTGACTGCTAGTGACTAGTGACTAGAAAGCTCATACCCCTATAGCCGGAGACCAATGTTGACATGTCGAATTCCATCTTTGACCTAACAGGTTATTGCATTGGCTTATAATAAAATGACAAAAATATCCATAGTTTCATTTTTGAATTTAAGTTGGCCATTTAACCCTTTTGGACTTTTCAGATTAACATTCTCTAACCTCAGCCTGCGGCCTCTCTATCACCCCTAACCCCAGCCCATCGCCCCATTTGCTACCCCAACCCTAGCGCCACCCACAAAACCCCTCCCAAATCTAAAAACCCTAGACCCCTCTTTGAAAACCCTAGACTCCGCTTTGAAAATCCTAACGCCTGCTCTCGTTGGCACCCACTAAACCTAGCCCAATTCTGAATATCCTAGTGCGACCATGCCCCTCCACCAAATTCCAGCCCACCGCCTCTCACTAAACCCCAGCCCGCATTTTTGTCACCATCGCGGTCACCTTTGTCAGCAAGACGAACGACGAGAAGAGTTGAAAAGAAGGCCGGTGAATTTCAGATTATGGGGGAGACAAACAACGAGAAGAGTAAAGAAGTAGGGTGAAGAATTTCACATTTGTAGGTAAAATGGTCACTCCACATGTCACTTTTTTTTAAAAATAAATAAATGGGGTAAATATGTCATTTCATTTTATTCCAGCTAAACCAAATTTTCAGGTGAGCACATGATTATGTTTGCATTTTAAACAAAAACTGAAAAGTATACATGTACAAATCCAAAAATTAGGAGTATAAAAGCATGGACCCAAGAATTGAGATTATAAAAGCATTTTAAAAAACCCGAAAGGTCGTATCTTGTCATCAGACTAGCAACTTTTTCACCATTTTAACTAATAAATCGATTTAGTACTTGTAACTAAACTGATATCGTTTTTTTATTTCTGACAGACAGATAAAATTTGTGGATTGCTATATCACGCCCTGTATTTTACTTAATTACGCCCTGTATATTGTACTAATTAAATATCCTGTGTATTCTGAATATTTTTAAATCAATATTAGAATTGAATAGTTATTAATGTTTAATTGTGTTTGATGGTAAACAATTATACTTAAAAATGATGTTTAATGATAAAGTTTAAGAATGTAGTGGCGGAACCCTAGTTGAAAATGTGAGAGGTGACCGGAGATAGCCGCCGAAAATTCTGTTTTGGCCGAAAAAGTCTCCAGAAAAGTCGCCAGAAAAGTGGCTGGAAAAGAGGCCGCCGACGGCCGGTGGTGGCGGCCGGCCGCCCGTTCTCCCTCCCGGTCCGGTTCCTTCTCCTCCTCCCCGATCCGGTTCCTTCTCATCCCCACCGGTCCAGATCCTTCTTCTCCCCACCGGTCTGGTTCCCTTTCCTCCCCAAGTTTCGTTTTCCTCTCCTTCCCAAGTTCCGGTTCGCTCTCCTTCCCTTGCTCCGGTTCCTTCTCCTTCCCAAGTTTCGGTTCTCTCTCCTTTCCACGTTCCGGTTCCATCTGTTTCCCATGTTCCGGTTCCTTCTCCTTCCCACGTTCCGGTTCCTTCTCATTCCCAAGTTTCGGTTCCGTCTCCTTCCCATGTTCCGTGTCCTTCTCTTTCCCATGTTTCGGGTCCTTCTCATTCCCAACTTCCGGGTCCTTCTCATTCCCAACTTCCGGGTCCTTCTCCTTCCCATGTTCCGGTTCCTTCTCCTTCTCATGTTCCGGTTCCTTCTCCCCTATACCCACTTTTGGTTCTCATCCTACATTTCTCCCTTCTCCTTATGTGAAGCCTTCCCATTCCTTCTCTTTCTCCTCCTTTTTTTAATTAGAAACCACCCAATGGGTGGGGGGTATGCATTGGCCGCCCCTAGCCTTGGAATAAGTATATTACAAAATGATGAATCCATTGATCTCGGATCCCCGAAACCAAATCTAAAATCTACTTCACCTTTAACTAACGATGTAGATTCGTGCTGTTTCCGATAGATTGTGTCTCTAACGAAATCCCTCCACCCTTGTGTTAACACTTGTTAGCCAAGACAATCTATCAGAACTTCAGCAAAATATGAGATTACTATTTACATGGTGTATCAAGTAAAAATCCTCACTCCGCCTCTATTCTAATACTTGGAAGTCTCATTT